>VRYO01002355.1:2120447-2166418 GCA_009812075.1 Sialia sialis
GCTCGTACTTCCTCCTTGGCAATTCTCCTGAAATTGTCCATAAATAAGCCGCACATGAATATAAGCCACACTACTGGAGTAGGCTGGATTCTTCAATGAAAAAGGTACAGCTTATATTCGTGAAATTAATGTAAGTGGAAATGCTTCTAAGCATCATGAAATTTGGATATGAAACACAGGTCAGCATGTATAAAAATATAAGTTTGAACATAATTCATAGTCCAGCTCTGTGTTAGTGGCCTTAAAATATTCTTACCTAAAATCAACTAATGTAAGAATTTACAAACACTTTCAGAATCAGGAGAAAGTGAAGAAGGATATAATTAATTTATTATTCAGCAACAATATATATACCAATCACAATTCTGACATTTGTAAACAGTTTCATGCTTATATTTGGATTAGCTAAGTATTTTTTCTTTCTTTCCTCAGGTTTGTAAGTATGATTATGTGGAGATTCGCAGCGGCCTTTCCTCTGATTCCAAACTCCACGGTAAATTCTGCGGTACAGAAGTGCCTGAAGTTATCACTTCTCAGTACAACAACATGCGAATTGAGTTTCGATCTGACAACACTGTCTCAAAAAAAGGCTTCAAGGCACACTTCTTCTCAGGTATAGAAAAGCACCCTTGCATACCTGTAAGTGCCTCTGAGTGTCTACTGGCTAGGTGAAGTGACCACAGTTTTGGTATGAAAATGAGTGGCTTCTTTGCTTCCGGTTTTCCTGGTAGCTCTGAATTAGTTTTAACTACACGAACATAAAGCCCTCTCCTGTCTTTAAATACCATTCTGAATTGTAATGCCTGTAGAAAATATATGGAACATCTCTACATATATTTAAATAACAGCAGAAGCGAGTAAACAGTGAGATACAGAGGACAAAAGAAAATTTACTATATTTCTATATTTTTATTAGATTTTTTTTATCCTGAATTTTGTTGCTATTTTTTCAAATCCAAGTTGTAAAGTGATATGAATTGCACACTGTGTACGCTTGATTTTTTTTCTACTCAAGTCTCTTAATATATTCCATTTGTTGGGAAATAACCACTTTGTGGTACAACATTTGTTTAACATTATGGGTACATCTGTGCCAAACTTTGCACTTCTTAATGTTTTGCAGAAGAACAGGGCTTAAGATCTTGATCTTGTAAAAAAATGGTGTCATTTTATTTATGAGTGAAATTTTACTGAGGGAGATCAGAGTGGTGGAAGTTTATATCATATAAGGACTTATTAAAGTTACACGAGTGAAGCTTAAGATGTGAGAAAATATTTGCTCAACAGTAGCCCCTGCAATTACCCACTGAGAGAGGAATATGGACCTGGCTCTGGCAGGAGATCCCTCGGTGTTTGTAGAGAAAGTTTGCTTTGTGTTTTTCTCATGTGTTTCCACAACACTTAGGGACAACAGGCATCTTACCTTGTGTAAACAGAAAACACCAGTCTCATCTGCCTACCTCCCTAAACTGGGTGTCAAACAGAAGAATTTGGGAGTTGAATTGTCCCCAGATTTTTTGATAGCAGTGAAAAATCTGAATCTAGAGAAACCTGATCCTACACTTAGACTGTAGAAAAATATGCTATCATTATTAGCATTTACTTGCTTAAAATATTTTATCAAAACTGAAATAGAATGGTATTTCATTGGTTACTCATTGGTTAATCATTGTGACTAATAAGAATCTATATAATGTGTAATGGATGTGCTTTGGAAAGTGAAAAAATATCTACTAAGGCAAACAGTTTAGACTTGCAGTATTTTCTTATTATGACTATTTTGCTGATTTTATTAAGCAGCTATGAAAGATGAATAATGGTGTTTTGTCTCATACCATGAAATAGCAAATGTTTGATCTAAGTGTATCTCTTTCCTAGTAATCACATTTCTCTGGTCATAATCTTCCAAAGAGCCATCTTTATCCACAGTAACACTTTTTACTTTTAAATTGATGATTTACATTAGCAAAAAGTGTTCAAGGTTTACCCATTATTTGTAGTAAATACATTTGTACACACAACAGAGCTTCCTCCTGGAAGCACACAACTAGTCGTTTCATGTATGTCTAGTTGTGCCAGCAGGAATTGTCACAGACTTTTCACAGGAATAAATTGATATATTCAAGTTCTAAAAACTGCAAGTGAAGTTTGTTAAATCTTTTTAAGACCTTACAGATATTTCAGATAAGACTGGCAATGATAGCATAGCAATTTATATAAGCTCCATGGTTCAGAAGTTGTGTTTTCTGGACTTCCTAGTCATTTATATATCTATAGTCAGTTAAATTTTGGTTTTATTAAATTAATAGTTCATCTTCACATATGTGTTTATTTATTTTGCTCAAGTGACTTTTTTTAAATGAACGGGTTCCAACAGTGCTGTATCTTGGGGGAAGACAAGACTAGAGGTCATGGATTACAAAGTATCAGGTTGTAATTCTTCAGAACTAGTATTTCCCTTGTATACTTCAGCTCTGAATGAAATGTTTTTATCTTTCCCTCACAAGCTAATTGGAAAAAGAAATGTTTAAATGATCACAGAATTGATCACATTGATCAAGAATAAATTCTTTAGTCTGGGATAATTTTGAATGTGCTTTTTAATGACTAGAAATGTGTGATATGTCTTAGATATAGTATATAGCTAATCCTTTAAAAAATTTTGATATAAAAAAAAATCTTTGAATCATTAAGTATATAAATTTACGGAGTGCTTCATAATGTATTCCTGCCAGCATTTCATATGAGTTCAAATATCTGAATATAATATGGATGTTTTATTTTTATTCTTTCTCAACTATCTTCTATTTGTTCTAATTTCTAACAGATTCCATTCTTCTATGTCATGTGGTTTTCCCTGTTTGACACAGTTTTCTGATTAAAACAGAAATTTTGTAATGCTTGAGAAAAATGAGAAAAATCAGACTTCTGAACTTAGAGTATCTAAAAAGAAGATATCATCTCCAAATAATTAATCAGACATAGTAGGACTGTCAGAAATCACTGTTACTTTCTTATCCCTGAATTCCTTAATATGGGCATAACATACTATTGATCCGTCAGTGAAGAACAGACTTGAGACTTCAAATATTTTGACTTTTGGAAGTTGATGACATAATTTTTCAGCTGATGAAATGCTGGTTTTTTGCCTGTTTACATGTATATTAATCTTGAGAATACAATAATTTTAGAATGATATCTGGGTAGAAAGACACTTGATTGCAGGCATTTACCAATTTTATTAGCGTAATTTCACACTGATAAGCCGCACCTATTTCACTGAAGAATCGAGCTGATCCTGGAAATGTGGCTAATCACCAGGTGTGGCTTATTTATGGACAAATTCTGGCGAAATGCCAACCCAGAAGTGCAAGCCGGCCAGGGAGAGAGTTGCCGCTTTGCCGCCTTCGTGTGAAGCTGAGTTGCTTTGCCGCCACTTTTTGCTGGATTTGTGCTTTGCCAGTGCTTTTTACCGGCGCTTTTTTGCCGGCTTCACGCTTTTTGCCTTTGCTTTTCCCTGGCTTCGTGCTTTTTGCCGCTGCTTTTTGCTGGCTTCGCACTTTGCTGCCGCTTTTTGCCACCAGGCTTTGCAACCGCTTTGCCACCACCGCTGCGCTTTGCCGCTGCTGTGCAGCCAGCCCACCAAGCCGCCACTTTTGAGTGGCATGGGGAGCCGCAGCAGCCAGCGCTGGGGTTGGGAGTGCCGAGGCCCGCAGCATGGGGAGGGCACCTGGGGCTGCGTTTAAAGGCTTCACCTGTCTGTGAAAACTGTTTGCAAATTGTGTACCTGATAGCAAATCCCCCAATTGTGCGATTCTGTTACTAACTCGTTACTTTGTTGCACATGGATCCTATCTTTTTTTTTTATAAAGAGCGGCTTATCACCCGGTGCGGCTTATTTATGGACAAATTCCGTGGTCTTTGTGGCTACCCGAAAGTGCAGCTTATAACCAGGTGTGGCTTATGAGTGTGAAATTACTGTAATTAAATCACAATACATGTGCAAGCACTTAGTTATAAAGGCATGCATAATGAAAACAAAAGTGTAAGTAAAACACTTCATCTTTCACTCTATTCACCAATAAAGGGCATATGCAATACTCAGCAAGACAGAAAGATGGATAAGTTAAATTGGTGTGAGGATTAGAAACTGAAAAATGTTCCTCAAGCACAGCCAAAGAGGTAATCTTTTCTTCAGTAACTCTTTTGGTGGTGCATTCTGCACCACAGCTAGAGATGAGAAAGCATGGCCCAGCTCCAGCTTAGACGACAGAAAGCAGTTTTTGGGTGGTTAAAACCTGATGTGATAAACTGTGAAAGCAAACAGTGACATAGGGCAACAGATGACCTGCATTAGGAAGGTATTTATGTTGATACAAGGCAACATGTAATTATATTTTTGGCTGAAAAATAGTATTAACAGCCAGACAGGTGCTACTAGAAAGTGAGAAAAATATTTTTTTCAGCATTCTGTAAAATTTACATTTGATGGGACAGTTCTGAAGAAAGCTCAGTTAGGAGTCTCTACAGGGATCTAGCTGACCTACAAATACCCTATTGTATATTTAGAATGAAGTTTCTCAGATAGAGAGGAAACTAGGGGGTCATTATATATTTTTTTTAAAAAAAACTTTTATTAAGACTTCTTGGAATTGAATATTAGGCCTCTAAACAAAAAGCTTCCAATAATTAGATTTTTATTCTTCCATCCTCCTCTGTCTTTCTGGCCTCCTCTGTCTTCTGCTTTTGTTATACAATCAAGACCTAGAAGTAAAATTCTGCAGGGCTCAGCACACTGCTGGGCCAGTAAGACTTGAGAAGTATTAAATAACTCCAAAAAGATTATATATATATATATTTTTTTTTTAACCTTATTTATTTTTCAGTGATCTTTCTGAAAAGATAGCTTAATGACTAGTCATAGTTTGACATTAATCTGATTCCATCTATCATAGGTTTCAGATTTACTACAGTGTTTTAAATAAACATGATTGATTCTTCGGACAAACATTCAAAATATGCATGGGTTTTGATGTAATGTAGAAATGAGATTTGTTGGGACATCTTTTCTTGGGTGGTGATTCATGGAACAGTTAAAAAGAGAAAGCTAGAACATTTCTAGCCTTGAACACAAACTCATCTCTGGTGCCATCCTGGTACATTTTTTTTCCACAGACAAGAAAGCTGCCTGCAAAGAGACAATTTTTGTTTTTGAATCTTGCAAGGACTTGATACAGGTCCCTTCAGGCCGAGTACATATTATTCACAGACTGGTGGCCTCTGAGGGTCTCAGAGGTACAACCATTTGTCCTCAGAATGTATTTTCTTGAGAAAGGATCTTTCCTTCTTCTGAGAACTGAAATGAGAAAGAAAGTATCCATTCAAAACTGTGGGGATTCGTTTCCATCTGTCAGCATAACAAATGGTTTTGTTTTTACACAGCAAAACATTTGTTTGTGTAACTAATACAGACTAATTGTTTTTTGTTTTTTGTTTTTTCACAAATTTTTAAACTCGGCAATCAATTTGACAGAAAGTCTGTTCTCAATTATGAAGTGTGAGAAAGGCTTGTTCAACAGCTGCATCCTTGATTAAGTATGTACAAGTAATTATTGTAGTTCAAATGTGTTCCAAAACTTCTCCTTTCTACCTTCTGTCCATTATTTTATTTCTGAGGACATCCAAAATGGGGCTATTTGCTTATTGCTATTTGTCTGTTAAAATACTTCTTAGTGTTTTCACAGAGTTTGGTGGATGATGAAAATGGACAGGGCTTTTATTAAGACTTTGTGCACCGACTCTGTACTTGAAAGCCTAGCTTGAATGCATTTTGAGCTTGCCTTCCTTTTTTTTGTCATTCTGATGGAAAATTACAAACTAATCCCTTGGAAGGAAATATTGAAGACTTTTGTTCTTATAAGTTATAATTTCTCAGTTGCTTGTTGCTGCTCTTCCCTTGCAATGTGGAATTAATTTATGATAGTGCTTGCTTTTGCAGAATGATTGCTTTGGTTTGAAATTGCATAGATTTGCTACCTCAGTTAGAAACTAGCTTTGCAAGGTGTATAAACAGTGTATTGTGAAGCTTCTATGCTTCCTTTCACCATCAAAATGACAAGTAGTATCTCTTTGAATGTATGGTTCTAAGAGGTATCTATGTTTTCAACTGTTTCTTAACCTTCAGATCTGCTCACATTTGCAGAAAGTTTCCAAAAACTTTCAGTGCAAACAGATTTGAGATTTTCAGTACAAAATGCAGTGGATGCTTGGGTTCGACTTGCAGATTTTGTCTATAAATGCGCACTATCATCTTGTAATATAAGTAAAAGCTGATTTTTATGGAAAGACCTGCAAGTCAACAGGTCAAGTGCTGAATACATTTTGGCAGAGGAAGATGACATGTATGCAATTACACAATGCAGACTTCTTTTATTGTGTTACTGAATATGAGCATCAGTAAGGGTGGAAAAAAAATGCATGAGTAAGATAATGAAAAGAGACTTAAATTATCCACAGTGGCTTCTAGTCTATAGAAATTCTTGCTGCACCTGCTGAAGTCTGAAATACCACATTGCCTTGTTTGAAGATAATGTTAACTGCTGCTTTCCAAGGTAAATACGATTGAAAGGGGTAAATGCTCTGCATTCTAACCCACAAAAACCAGACTCGATGGGATGACCAAAATTCCTTTGCTCTTTTTCCTCCTCTCTTTTGAATGTTGAAATAGCACATTTAGTAAAATAGAGGAGGTTTAATGTGTGTGTCTTTATATAGATATATTTATATATACATATCTATATATATACATATACACACATATATATGCATATATTTTTATATCTAGAAAGTATACGTGTGTGTATTTTATATACATGTGCACATATACATGCATGTATGTGTATAGACATGTCAGGAGCAGTCTGGCTCTTTTAAAGGGACCAGCCTCACCTAAAACAAGAACAGCTGAATGACATAGAAGCGTGGCAGCAGAGGCCTCTTGCTGCAATGACAGCCTGTTAATCTAGTTTGGCTTTTGTCCATGCAATGAATTTGTAGCTGTTTAATGCAGGTCATATTTCCTCCACTACACTCTGCTTTATTTCTAACACACTAAAAGCTCTTTTGAAGCATTATATGTTAATAAACAGACCTGCATGCTGTACTGTAGCTCTTGAACTAACTAATGCCAATTTATTTTATTTTCTTTCAGTGAAATGTTTTTCTTTTTGTGATGTTCTATAGTGTCCAAATTCATTAAAAAATAAAGCATACTGTCACTGTGCTAGGGAAAAAAGCCCAACTTATTAGAAAAGCTTATGTAAAATCTTTCTCTTTTTATTTTTCAATGTGTAGAATTTGAAGTCTTTTCTGACCTATATGTTCCTTTCAAGATATCACCACTAAATTGTGGAATTTGAACTAAGCTGTGTCGTCCATAAAATACACGACCATTGTTTACTAAAACTGGATAATTATGAAACTTTTACCAGCTAGACCACTTAAAAGTGTAAACGCTAGTGAATCTCTTACCTCCTTTGTTCTAGCTTGTTTGTCTTACTAGTGTTCTTCTCCGTTAGCAACTAATGCTCATTTCCTAGAAAGATGAGACAGACTCTTTGTGCCACATTGCAAGGCTGCAGGCTGAGCAAAGAGTGACCAGAAGGCAGGAAAGTGCCTTACTCGGAAAAATGGCTGTGCTGTAGCTTATCCTGCTCTGGCCACAGGCTTCATGTTCCTCTTGGTAGCCAGTTCTGCTGGGAGCTGTATGCTCACCTGAACTTGTTGTGTGTTTTGTAGACAGAGATGAGTGCTCAAAGGACAACGGTGGCTGCCAGCACGAGTGCATTAACACAGTGGGAAGCTACATCTGCCAGTGCCGGAACGGATTTGTGCTACACGACAATAAACATGACTGCAAGGAAGGTGAGTAGGAAGGTATTGGAGTACTTGGTTGCACAGCAGCCTCGCTGAAAGCTTTCTGCAGCTCTCCTTTCAAACAAAAGAAAGGAAAAAAGTTATTGGTAATGGGGTTTTAGACATAATGGGCTTAAGCACTACAACATCCCTCCCCTTCCCATCCCCTCCATCCCCAGCATTTGTGTGGGCTGAGCTCGAGGTCCACAGGAATGAAGTTTGGAAAACTTGGATCACTGGCATGGAGTGCTACTTTCAATAGTTCTATGAAGTGTGGAATATTTAAAGCTGTGATAAAGCATTTATCTGAGCCTGTATTAAATACAGGGATAGAGTTTCTGGACAGAAGCCTGGTAAACTTGTGATTTGTGTCTATCAGGAGCAGTTATTTTCCTCACAGCCAGGTTGAAGCTGTATCTACCCTTTCTGGGTTTGTTTTAGGCAGCATATTTAGACAACCTAAGTTCTGGTCGAAGCCTTATGCATCTTTCTTCTTCTTGGCTCTCTCAAGATGGGCCTGCCTACAAGAAAACAATAGGCTTTTGGACTTACGTAGAATTTAAATTCTCTGTAAATGAACCTCAACTGTGCAATATAATTTGAGCTGCTGTAATGTCTCAATGTTTTCTAGCATGGATTTAATCTGAGAGTAAAGACATGCCCTTTGTGAATCATTTGCATTTTTGCTGGTTTTGGAATGCTACATGCCTACTCCAAAAGTTTTTTCAAACAATATTCTGATATTTAGAAAGAAATTTGAGATTGTTAGAACTAAATACAAAATCCTTTTTTTAGTTCTGAATACTAGTGGTTTAGCTGTGAAGTTGGTGACTAAGCTATTCTTTGTTCATGCTCACAGTTTAGTCTTTGCTGTTCTAATACTGTGTTTATGTATAACTAGAAACTGTGGTTTACAAATCAAATTGATTGCTCTGTAGCTGCAGTGAAAATTACCAAGAAGAGAAAAAAATAAGTTGTTGAGAAATTTCTTTTGAAGTTAGAGTAGTGAGATTTTCATATGGATTTACACACTTGCTTGTATGTAGGATGGGGGAATAGGAAAATACTTGATTAATTTTTAATATTTATCTTACATTTATTCCTATATAAGACTTTTTTTTTTCTGAAGAAAAGCCAAAAAAGCCAAAAGTGTGTGTTTCACAACAATTCATAAAGAAATGTGCTGGGTTGATGCTCCTGAAGCACATGTGTGAGGGGAAGAACATGACTGTGCACTCTGAAAAGTAGGCTTACCTATCTTCCTAAAGATCCTTTGCACTTAGTGGCTGCCCTGACCCTGACAAAAGCCTCTCAATGCAGACCCCCAGACTAACTGATGTTATCACTGTTGGCATAGCTGAGTGTGAACAGAAGATCCACAGTCCCAATGGCATCATCACCAGCCCCAACTGGCCTGACAAGTATCCCAGCAGGAAGGAGTGCACGTGGGAAATCAGTGCTACCCCTGGGCAGAGGGTCAAACTGGTGAGTCTCTTCCTTCCCTTTCTCAAATGACTGCTCAGTGATATGAAACTGTTACTAAACTTTACTGTCAGTTTGCATCCCAGAGGTAAACTATTTTAAAAACTTGCTGACTCCTGTCCATTTCTGGCCAACAGGGACTACTCAATATCATGGAGTTGTGATTTAAGTTTATGGAGATTGGAAATACTCTGTACAGCAAAGGCAGGAGGAACACTTCCCTCCTGTCAGACTTCACTGTATCACTGTGGCAACTCATAAAACTTGTGCAAAGTTTTGGCAAATATGGCAGAGACCATTTACAGAAATTCCAACATATAGAAAAAGCAAAATTTTGAGTTATTAAGTTTGAGTCCTCTGCACACATCTTTTTCTGTTCTGTTTTTTGAGGAGGTAAAAAGATACAAAACTACTGAGAATCTGGATTTCTCATTTAAAAGTGGTTTCAAATTTTGACATAAATGGAAGAGCAGCCTGGAGCAGATTTGTGAATTTTGTGTCCAGCTGGCTGAGGACAGTGCTGGTGTACAAAGACAAGCCTAGCAGAGCTTAGATAGCTTTGTAGGTTTACTGAGGTTATGTAGCCTCTGTATGAAGCCGAAGGCACCATCCTGCCCATGATGATTTGGCTTTGAGGTCAGCCCCAGTAATTCTTCAACTGCTTACTTGTGAGACAGCCACAACAAAAGCTGGCCTTACATATATTCAAACTTCATAAATTGATTTTTCAACTGTTTTGGAGCAAATAAATTAAGGAGAGAGATGTCTCTGTTTCAGAGGTAGAAGCAATAGCCAATATTCTTGCAGGGATGAAAGGTGTATTGCAATATCATAGCTACTGGCCTTAGCCAAACCCTAACCCCTCTTCCTGGTTTTGGCTGGGGTAGAGTTGATTTTATTCACAGTGGCTGGTATAGGCCTGTAGTTTGGATTTCTGCTGAACAGTGTTGATAGTACAGAGATGTTTTTGTTATTGCTAAGCAGAGCCAAGGCTTTTTCTGCTGGTAAGGAAATTGAGGATGACTGGGGGGGAGACACACCCAGGACAAATGGCCCAAACTGACCACAGGGATATTCCAGACTGTATGACATCATGCTCAGGATATCAAACTGTGGGAAGAAGGAGGAAGGGGAGGGTATTTGGAGTGATGGTGCTTGCCTTCCTAAGTGACCATTATCCATTATGGGGCCACTGTGATGGCTGAACACACCTGCCTGCTCGTGGGAAGCAGTGAATTCATTCCTTGTTTTGCTTTACTTGTGTGTGCAGCTTTTGCTTTTCCTATTAAAATATCTTTATCTCAGCCTACAGGTTTTCAGTCTTTCACACTTCCAATTCTCTCCCCAGTACTCCTGGAGGGGCAGTGAGCAAGCAGCCTGTGTGGGGCTTGGCTGCTGCCTGGGGTTAAACTACTCCTGTTACTGGGGCTGATGTGGGATTGTGTGTTGATCTCTGCTCACCAAAAGTTAAACAGTTGTATTGTTCTGGAGGGGACAGTGATGGTGGGGAATGAGTGGTGCTCTTGCTCTGCCCAATGCAAGGGTGAAAAATGGGTTTCTAATTCAGGCAGCCTTCCCATTGCTGCTTCTGAGCAAATATTCATACTGGCTGAATAAACTGAAGCCAGGCAGATGTAGGCATGTTACTCTAAAAGCGTTTCCAATGCTTATACCCACAGCAGGCAAAATTCCAACATTCAGATATCTTCAGCAAAATATTCCATGGTCTACTTTACAAAGAAAAGATTTTTTTTAAATTGGCTTTTGCCAATTGAACTGGAAAAATAGAGAGAATTTTACTAGACAGATTTTTCAACGATGTCTTCATATTTAGAGTCTGAAATGCACTCTTCTGTGCAAGCCAGTAGGGTCAATTACAATGTACAATATATTTAAGTTGTGTAGTAGGGCAAGATTCCAGATCAATAATATTAATATAATAATTTCACAATGGATCATTATTTTTTCTTTCACACTGTGTTTAAGTTGACTTTTCATAATTTTCTTGTTCAAATTCAACAAGAAGAGAGTTGTTTACTTCATGGTAACAAACCACATGAATTGTGAGGCTGTGCTTTCTTTATTGAGAGGGGTGTGTGTATAGAACCTAATCTTTTGTTGTGACTGCCCTCACTCTGCTAATCATTGAAAAGGCTCTTCCTGAACAGGCTAAATTCAAGTGCAATTAAGAAGCCTACGAGAGACTGTTTTTCATGAACTAATCAGTCAGATGTTTATAAGAGACAGACTTGTGTCCCATCCAGGCACCTATCCATAAGTGCCACCAATGTATCTCCTCAGTTGAGTGTTACAGATAGAAAGGGCTGGACAGTCAGAAACTATGTGTATCATTTCTGAGCACCATTCCCACTAAGGAGACAAAGCGCATGGGGTTAATAGTCATGGTGGGGTAAAAATTCAGAAGTACTTTTCCCAAGAAGAAAGGATGTGATTTAATTACATTACCAATTTTATTAGATCATTTGTGAACTCTGTTGGCAGCAACTTTCAGTTATGTTAAACTTTCAGGGAGTTTGTGTCAGTTTTCCTCTTTCAAACATGCAAGCTGATTTTTAAAAAATAGAGACTGTCTTTGGGTGTTTTGAGATTTTAAAGACTATGCATATCAAGATCTGATTTTCCTTTAAAAAACAAGTTCCTTGCATTCTCTATGGAATTGTTAGAATCAACTGCTATGCACAACAGATTTAGGACTTTTTCTGGTCATGTTTGAGGGACACATTATAAAATGTGCTGTGCTTCTGCAGGCCTAGGAATCCCAGTGAGAAATCAAATATTCAAAATAATAGGTGTGCCTTACAGTGCATAGTAAGATATGCTTCCTGAAGAGTGTTGGTTTTGTTGGGGATTTTTCATGCTGGTGAGAAGTCAACAAAACAGATATAATTTTCCTCTAAAAGAAAATTGACTTCTGCAGGCTGCTCTTGGATCATGCCTATTGCTCCCATTGATTCCAAATTGGCTTGACTCACTACTGTTTTTAACTCCCTTACTGAGAGTTAGTCTCTCAGCTTTCTGGGGTTTTCTTAATCTGTCAGATTTTATTTGGGTATAAATGACAACATATAGCTGGCATCATAAAAGTAGGACCGCTGACCACACTATAAGAGCAGTAGGAGTGACTGCTGTACAGCTGTTTTCACTGCCTCTGCAGTTTCAGTCACTTAATGTAAACCCCAAACTTTTACAGTGAAATTAACCTGCATCCACTGCAACACAAAACTCTTCACAAAAAATAAGTGTTATTCTGAATATTGAAGTTCTCTGGGAAAAACTTTGTGTTAGCTCTTTACGTATTCTTTAGGTCAGCTCTTAATATTAATTACCATTGCATTTCACACTCTCAGGGTTCCATAAGTGAATTGGTAGGTCAGATTTCTTTTGCTGTACCAGAGATAATGCTTAATTGTGATATTTGTTCTGTATTTGATAGTTCAGTTTTATTCCTTTTAATTACTGTTTTTTAATCCTATTCTGTTTGGGTTGTGGGATTTTGTTTGGGGCTTTCTGGTTTTTTTGGGGTTTTTTTTAATGAACAGTTAGCTACATGACTACTCATGGAAGCATGTGTACTTGGTGTTTTTATGCTATTTTGTGGAACAAAATAGATTTTGAGTTTCACCTTAAATTGTAGGCTACTCTATAAAAAAATTCACAAAGATGTACATTGCCTTCACAGTGTTTATATGAGGGGAAATTACAAGATACTAAGCTTCAGGGTTGCTGTTCAAGTTTAGCTCTGGTTGAAAAGTCTTATCTGAAAAATCTTAGACCTCCCCTGGAAATAAGTTTGTTTATATCATTCTAGTCTTGGAAGATACTCTTCCATATCTGAAATGCAGATGTTAGTTGTATGTGTGTTAAAAGTTTCTGTCAGGCATGGCATACGCATTTTGGAAATGTCTGAAGTTTGTTCTAATGAATAATTAACATGATTTTACTATTTTTTACAATGTTTTTGCTAGCAAAAATGTGACCTATCCATGAAAGGTGAAGCCTGAAACACCATTAAATTGTAATAATAAAAAATAGATTACTAGATAATAAATTAGAAAATAGAACTTTCATACATAAGCCTTCATGTGGAAAAGGCATTCTCAGAGGCTTTAGTTGCAGTGTGATGTAGGTTTTAAAAAAGGGCAGGGGGGGAGTCATTATGTTTTGCAGATGTTTCAATCAATCCTCAACTATGCCAGGAAACAAAAATTTCTGACTTTTTGCTATTGTGAATGTTCTGTGAAATTTGGAATAATCCTAAAAACAGTGCAAATTCAGCAGAAAGGCAACAGTATTCTAGATTTAATATTCTCTTACAGGTAGCAATTAGTTATAAAGATTCTAATGCCTTTCTGTATGAAGGATGATGCACTTTTGAAGTTCAATGTCTTAACTGCTATTCCACTCTCTCAAGATTAATGTGTTTAAATCTACAGTCTTGTAGAGTAAGTAATGTTAAATCTGTTATTTTAACTGCATCCTTGTATTCTAAAACATATTAACATATAAACATATGTACCATGTAAATACAGTCCCACAATGGGTAATTTTACGTTTTTTTCCCCAGACATTCAATGAATTCGAAATAGAACAACATCAAGAATGTGCATATGACCACTTGGAAGTGTTTGATGGGGACAGTGAAAAATCGCCAATCCTGGGACGCTTATGTGGCAATAAAATACCAGATCCTCTAATTGCTACTGGCAACAAAATGTTTCTCCGCTTTATTTCTGATGCGTCAGTTCAAAGAAAAGGCTTCCAAGCAACTCACTCCACAGGTCAGAAATCAGGATGTGCTTTTTACTAATAACTTACCCATTGTTCTTTTGTGGTACATGCACAGACTTTTTTTGTTTTTTTTGGAATGGGATGAGTTCACAGATGTAACAGCTGTATCTAATGAAGTCTTAACCCAGTGGAAAAAGTCTGAGAAAGTATTTCTTAATATTTTGCATATTCCTTTCTCGCTGTCCCTCTCATAGGTAAGAAATTAAAAGGTGTTGAAACAGAGGCAGATAAGAAATGAGGTTCCTCAGGTTCATGACCTGAGATCATAGAAGATTGAATATCTTTTCACTACATTTATAATGTAATCACTTAACTGGGACATGTGATTCACCTTCATTATTTTGCTGTTGCAACCTAAACAAAAATCTGTACTTCGTATATACAGATTTTTTTTTCCTGTAGTGCTTTAAAGGAAAGACAAATGAAAGAAGAGTAAGAGAAAAACAACATTAAAGACTTTCTTAGCACCTTTGAAATATAATGCTCTTCATATTTACCATTCAAATTTCTTGTTTGGCAGAAGTCACTGAAGTTAGAAAGAGTGGTTTGTAATTGCATTAATAGAGTTTTTAGGACATTTTCAGTGTGTAGATTTTTCCCGATGTTGCTTGGCTTACAGTGGCCTCTAGTGCTGAAGCTCTGAACGTCCAGTGCCTGCAGTAAAACAATGGGATTAGAGGGGTTTTTTGCCTTAATTCTAATCTTCAATTATAATGTCTATCTTTACTTTCCAGAATTCCTTCTTATTTATCCAGGCAATAAATACTTCAGAAAATATTTCATAAATATATCTGCTAGAAGATAAGGTTTAATTACAGGTAATAGTTATTAATAGAATACTAAAGCTGATGAGTCACTGTTAATGTAATATGATATTACCCAAAGTATCCATCAAGTTGATATGTAATGCTCACCTAAAAAATCCGAATCTATATCAATGCTGGCATTTTGTCTTTTATTCCTTCTGATTTGTTCTGAATAGTTCAAAATCTTTAGTAATTTAATTTCCCTTTCAGAGAAAGACAGTAGACAACAGTATATGAAATTTTTATGATCTGGGCCTTGGAAGTGAAAAGTTTAGTTACCTGTAATTCAGTTGGTTTTTCTTGCGGAAAATCCTTTTACAGGCATGCAATGTTTTGTCTTCCCTACTACAGTAACAGTTTCTCTTAAAAGCAAAATTAGATAGAAGTAATAATGACCCATTTTTAATTACCTGAGGGTATGTAGTTAAAGGTCAGAAGTCTTCCTAGAACAGATGTTGTAAAATTGCTATCTCATTTATTGTCCTCTCTTTCAGTTTGCAGAATTGGAGCAGTCAGTTCAGATGAATACTGCCTAAATTCTGAAAACTGCTAGTTTTGTTATGACTTCCTGAATTTTCCCTCATATCTGCTGAGTTTAATGTGCTTTGAATATAAAAGCATTCATAGCATGGACAAGCATGTGCTTTTCTAAGAAACTGAGAAAAATATAATCAACCCAGTTTTAAATAATGTTATAAAAAACTACGAAGTTTACCTCCTTAAGAGAGGACATTTATTTCTGTCAGCTGCTGTGGCACAGACTGCTCCCTGAGATGAACCCTCATCCCTGGCATGGATCTGGAGGCAGTGTCTGAATGAAGGGCGAGTCAGTTCTTGCAGTCTATTCCTCCAGTCTTGAGAATTCTGTGAGAATTTTACCTCTGTGCTGAGGGCACATGTGTGAATGAATAGATACCTAACAAGTGTATGGGGCAGAGAATTGTATTCTCTTATTTCATTATCTAGGAAAAAATAATTGATGGTATGCAATGGAAGTAGACAAGGTTGTGTTTAATCCTGCATAGCTGTGCAGACAGACAGGGAGTGCTGAGGAAGCTGCTCCTGTCACTTCTAATGTGTTGGCAGAACTCAATGAAAGGTCTGGTATGACACAACAGCAGTGAACAACTAGCTGGATTCTATGCCCAGAGCTCTCTCTGCTGCTGCAATTCCTGGCATCTTCAAGATTTAATTAGTAGATGCTGTCGATGACATTGATTTCCCTTCTATGACACTTTTTGGTTAGAAGCGCTATCCAATTTCCAAATTTCCATTTAATATTTCAGGAAAAAAAAAGTAGCAGCAAATACAGTAAAGATAAAAAAAAAAAATACACTGGATAGAAAGACTTCCTTGGGTGGAGCAAAACTTATAAAATGCTGTTTTGAAAGTGCAACACAGTTTTAGAAGAAGATGCTGTCATATTTTCCCCTCTCAGAAAAAGCATAACCCATCCAAGAGGAATTCATAAAAATGCTCCTGACAGAACATGAAACATCATTGCTCAGGGAGTGATCTCTCTGCCCTAACTCAGGCATCCAGTTCTCTTCTGGACAGCTTCATTTATGGTGCCTGGCCTCCAGCCACTGCTCTAAGAGGTTGCAGATCTACTATAGCACCTATTCCTATTTGTCCATGTTGGGAGGATGTCTCAAACGAACTTGGGTATTTCAGATGTCACTCTGTTTAGAGCCCTGTGTTGCTTCCAAAATAGCTGTGATAATTCAGTATGAGAATGCTGAATAAAGTTTATAATTTTGTTTCATTAATTCAGATGGCGTGGGTTTAAGCTTTCCCAACTGTCTGGCTTGTTAAACAGTCAGGAAACTACAGGTCCATTTGTTTTTATGTTTGTAAGAAGCCTAAAAGTCCCCAGAAAGGTCATGAAATATGAGAAGGTTTTTGTGCCTTAGAGGATCCAGAAGAGCCTTTCACCAAAGCTACCAGATCACCATCATTTTACAAGCTGGACACATTTCCTTACAGTCAGAAGCACACATCCTGCCCATGGCAGAGCAGCCGTGCCTGCACAGTGGAAACCACAACGTGTTAGATCTGGTACCAAGGCTAAGCAGGCAGCGCTGCGTGGCTCTGCTCTTCTTTGTGCCTGTCCCATGTGTCCCTGTGCTGTGCCTTGTCATGCAGGCTGCATGTAGACCTCTGAAACGACAGCTTAATTCTTAAGAAACTGAAAATCTGGTTTGTAATTTCTATTCTAAAATATGAGGCTATAATCTGTGAGAGAAGAGCATGGGAACAGGAATTGCCATTTTCCGTGGTTGTACGGCTACAACTTTCCTTTAAGCTCCTGTCCTCTGTAGCAAGCAGAGAGAAAGAATGCAGACAGTTCATTAAATGTTTTCTTGTTTGCAGCTGTTTGGTGTCCAAGGCAGGGAGATGTTCCTAATATTGGCAAGAGTCCAGTCAAACAAAAACTAAACCCAAACCAGCCACCTGTTCCCTCAACCAAAAAAAACCCAAAACCAAAACAAACCAAAAAACCTCCCCAAACCCCCCTAAAACCAAAAAACTCCACCAAAACAAAACAACAACAAAAAAAACAAAACAAAAGAGGAAGCAAATAAAATTCAGAATAGGGAGAAAATCCAGTAAATTAGAATATCAATGAGAAATAACTACCTGAAGTATGTTTCTTGCCAGTGTTTTATCATGTGCTCTTATTTGGTCTTTAAGAGCAAAAAATTTCATATTCCAAATTGAACTGATCATGCATTTTTACTTATATTATTTATACTTTTATTGACATAATTTACTTACCTAATTTATATTTCCTGATTTTATTTCTTCATTTCCCTGTTAAGAAAAACCCCACTCTTTCTAATAAGTAGGGATTTGGTCACTACCATTATTAACTCTTAGCTGAAATGTGATTCCTCACAATATAATAGTGCAATTGGTCATGTTTAGTCTGGGTGGAGTTTGTAAAGTAAAATTTAAAATGTCTCTTCACCAAAGCCTAGAAAAATTTGAATTTTGCTGTTTGTTTCAGGTTACTCTAAAATGATCGATCAGTAATATCTACATATTTTTAAATGCAGATAAAATTATCTGTTCATGTATTTATAAAAATTAAATCTAAACTTTTGAGTCTCAGTATTTTGTTCAAGGTCATTTGCACTTGATGTTTTTATCAAGTGAGGTAAGAGATGATTTGTTCTTGATGGGAAGCCAAAACAAAATTATTCTGTTTGCATTGAAATCTTTGTACATGTTAAAAAAAAAACTTATACCCATCTTTTGGAAATCTGATGCATTTTGGAAACAAGGCATTTTTTCTCTTAATTACAATTTTCATCTGCTCTTCATTGGGTTCCAATACCACTTTTATTTATTTGTTGTACACCTTATGCACCTATACGCTGAAGCTAATTCATATTTAAATTCTGAACTCTTCAAGAGTTATAAACAAGCTCTAAAGCCCTACATCCATTTTGCAACTGCATACAGATAGAGATTTATGCTATAATAATGATTTTGATGAAAGGCACGATCTCCTGACACAGCCTTGTCTCAAGAACAGGCTTTCAGCTTCAAGACTTTCTCTAAAAGCAGCAGAAAGCAACAGCTTTCTCCGAGCCCACTCTTTTGCAGAGAAAGACTTGCTGATGAGCTGCACAGCAAGCAAAGTAGCAAGATGTGCAGTGGAGTTTGGTATTGAGCTGACTCTCCAGGTGACACGGGTATGGCTAAAGCTGACACTACTGTGAAAAAAAAGAGTTTTGCACTCAAACACTTACTGTATGTGTGCTGGAGCTGATCTTCCCTTATCACTTGCAAATGGTGTCATCAACTCCCGTGGAAATGTCACCACTGAAATGTGGGTACCCTTACAGCAGCTGCCTTGCTGGCCACAGGAACCTTTCCAGTGCCTTCCCAAAGACTGTCATACTGCTCAAGCCACATTCTTTTGGTGTTCCCTGTCTCTGTCTTTCACTTGAAAATTATGAACTATGTTCAAGTCTCTCTAGTTATAAAAGAATATAAGAAAACTGAGAATATAAGAAAACTGAGAATGATGGAGTTATATTCGTACTGTGTAGTACTTTGCTCTCAGCTTGTTTGATTAACCTGCTTGAGGCATTGAAATGCACTCAGCCTGAATGAGATTGGGAAAAGGAAAACACAAAATTGCACTGAATAAGCTTCTTCATCTTTTTTCCCTTCCATTTAGAGTGTGGTGGTCGGTTGAAAGCTGAGCTCAAGGCCAAGGACCTGTACTCTCACGCTCAGTTTGGTGATAACAACTACCCAGTTCAGGCAGACTGTGACTGGCTGCTGGTGGCTGAGCGCGGCTCTCACATCGAGTTAATGTTCCAGACTTTTGAGGTTGAGGAAGAGGCGGACTGTGGCTATGATTACGTGGAGCTTTTTGATGGTCATGATAAGACTATGAGACTTGGTCGATTTTGTGGATCTGGGGTAAGTAAATAGGTATAAACCTCTTTTATTTTTCATTTTCAAAGAATAAGAAAGGCAGGGCAGAGGAAGATGGGGGTCATGAGATTCACTTACTGCACCATATAGTGAAGGTACAAGATTATCTACTTCAGATTTTAATGTACACATTTACACACTTGTAGTACAATCTCTCCCTTGAGATATTTTCATCAATTTCTTATCTATTTTTTAACCAAAGTATTGCAATGCTATGTTAAGCTTCAAGTAGCTGGCAGTGGCATGTTTATCAGCACACAAAGAAAAGTTAGCAGCCTGTTTTCCTTACACAGAGGGAAATGCACCATTGTTGAAAATTATTACGTTAAAGTTCTTTGAATTGGAAAGAAGACGCATTTTACATTAGGAGGGGCAGCTGGGAAGATTTATAGTATGCTAATTGACTTTTAAGTCTGATTTTAAGAAAAAAACATGCTCCTAATTTGGGATTAATATGGACCTTAAGAAAACCATTAAATCCTATATTCATTCTGACACATTTTAACTGTGAGACATGGAGGAAATTGGCCAGATGACACCCTGAAAATGCTGCATCTTATTTATCATTTTAGACTTGTATTGGTCTCCTGGCTACCTGCCTTATAAAAACTGGTGCAATGATCCCACATGTCCTCATCAATTTTTTATATGTGTGCCAATGCAAGCACACTTCTGTACATATACTCTTTGCCTAGATAAAAGGCTTCAAAGACTCTACACGAGGTGACAAGAGCTCTTAAGTAATTATGTGTCAATTTTTTCAGCCACTGTGCTGGATCAAACATCTTAGTCATTCAGACAAGTTACCTGTAAACTGGCTTAAATCCTCTCAGTGCATTTTTGAACACTAATTAATGATGCACAAAAGGTGCTTCCACTTGAACTGTACGGGATGTATTCTAAGGGAAATGCTTCAACTGAGCCTGAAATTACAAATTTACACAAAACAACATTTTTCTTTGCAAGTTACCATATTTTTCAAGTAGAAGGACAAGAAAATGGGCTGAATTCTTTTCTTTTGGGGCTTGGGGTGAAATGGTTGAGCATTGGTGGGTAGTGGTTTGGTTCGGATAAGATGTAAATGAATGGTTTCAGATGCCCCAGATGATAAATACAGTTAAATAGAAAAGCTGTTGAAAATAAAAAGCAAAATGATCCAAACTGTAGTGGGAAGAAGACACTGTTAATACATATTACCACCTTCTCAACTTTAGAAAGAGGATTTGGTAGTTCAGCTGATACTTCTGATCAATGGCTTCAGTGATAAAACAGAACATCGGGAGGGCTGTGAAGAATAGGATGGAAAATAGGTATTGGCCTCTGTTGTTTATCTAAATTTGGAATATTGCATATAGTTCTGCCCAGTCATTTTCTTCAGCAGAACTAGAGAAAAACTAGTTTAGGTTATTTCCTCAGTCTGCCTCTAAAATTCCTGGCCTATAACTGAGAGCACAACGAGATAGAACTACAGTAATTTCACACTGATAAGCCATACCTATTTCACTGAAGAATCAAGCCAATCCCGGAAGTGCGGCTAATCATCAGGTGCGGCTTATTTATGGACAAATTCTGGAGAACTGCCAACCCGGAAGTGTGAGCCAGCTGGGGAGGGAGCCACCGCTTTGCCACTGCTTTTTGCCACCACTTTTTGCCGCCACACTTTGCCACCGTGCTTTGCCACTGCTTTGCCAGCATCACGCAGCCAGCCTGCCAAGTCGCCGCTTTTAAGCAGTGCAGGGAGCCATGGCAGCCAGCACCGGGGGCGGGAGTGCTGGGGCCCGTGGCACGGGGAGGGTGCCTGTGGCTGCGTTTAAAATCTTTGCCGGTCTGTGAAAACTGTTTGCAAATTGTGCACCTGTTAGCAAACACCACGATCGCGTGATTCTGTCACTAACTCGTGACTTTGTTGCACATGGATCCTCACTTTTAACAAAAAAAGTGCGGGTTATCACCTGGTGTGGCTTATTTATGGACAGATTATGTGGTCTTCCCAGCTACCTGGAAGTGTGGCTTATAACCAGGTGCAGCTTATGAGTGCGAAATTACTGTATTCTGTCTGGTGATGTCAGACAGCATTGTATGAGACACAGTGGAATTACATGGTGAGGTCTAGCAGTAAGATAGATATATTCATAAGGAAAAAAATAGTGAATTAATATGTAGAGTGAACAGATAATTTTTTTTCTTTGTTTTCATTTATTTTAGCCACCAGAAGAAATTTTTTCAGCAGGGGAATCTCTTTTACTTCACTTTCACACTGATGATACAATCAACAAGAAAGGATTTCATATACGATACAGAAGTATAAAATATCCAGATAGCATGCACACCAAAAAATGACACAAGAGCCTCTATGCCAGAAAAGAAGAGTGAGAAAGAATGCACAGTGAAAAGGAAGGAAGGCGAGTCATTTTTCTTAAACTGAAGTTACTAGCACAAATGTTTAATATAAATTCAGTTGAAATGCTGACTTATAAGACCAGAGACTGAAATAAAATAAAAGAAGAAAATCACCTACCCCAGTGGATGTGCAGGCTCCATACTTGACTGTCTCTGAAGAGCTTGTGAAAAGACTTTGCGTGCAGGGAGAATAAAAAGTTTTTGTTCATGGTTCAGTATTTGCTAGAACCATGTGTGGCTTCAATCAGTTTCATTCAGGGGAAGTGACCCTGTAGACCATTCTTCCTTCTGACAACTGTATGGTGTCTAGGAGCAAAAGAAGCTCTTTTAGGTTGCACACTCAAAATACTGTCCCTCTACCTGGTTGCTTTGACTTTGAATCCTGCATACAATGTATACAAAGGCTTGAAAGAAGAGTTGAAATGGGAAGTCCTTCCTGCTTTGTTCTGTATTTTTTACAAATTCACCTGTCATATCAGGTTATCAGTGTTTTGAAACTGGAAAATCCTACTTCTGAAACATAACTGATCTATAGATTATTTTGTTTTTCTAATGACTGAAAAGTCTGAACTGTTACATCAGTCATCACTAGTGACAAATCACTAGTTGACTGAATTTTAATGGTGTAAGCATCTGAAAATATTTGGTTTACTGGTTAAGTAAGCTATTTCTGATGATGTGCTCTTATTTTGCACTGAATATAGAAAGAGACTGAGATGAAAACCTGTCCTGAATCAAAATCTGTATCTATAAGAAAGAGAAAGGGTCAATGATTTTCTGAAACATCTCCTATTGAATTTGTTTTCAGCAGTACATTTGAAACCACTACTAAGCTTTATTTCTGTGGACCTTTTTGTGAATGAGCTATTTGCTTGATTCAATTACTCAGAAATGAAGCTGCAGTAGTGTCCAAAAGACAAGTTTCCCAAAGAAGTTTTTGTCAGTTTTTTTCCTAAGAATAAGACTATCCATGATGATGGAAAAAAGCAAAACAAAACAACAGACCCAGGATTTTTTTGATATCAAGTGTGAATTTCTATGGTGCTATTCCATGAACATTAAAAAAACCCATAAACAACAAACAAGAAGTTTTAGACTTGAGCCAACAGTTTGCAGATCATGAATGTCTCACTATACCTGACTGCATCTGGAGAAGGAAGGCTTTAGTGCTCCGATGGAAAGTAGGTTGCAATGACAGTGCTATTCCTGTGGATCAACTACTATTATTGCCTTAGAATCCTCGCACACAATCAGACAGATCTTCCTGTAGATACACTTCTAATTTGATAAATAATTTGACAACTCGAGCATCTTAGCGTATGCTAACAAGAGGATCATTAAGCAAAAGCCCCATCTGCAGAGAGAGATCATCTGCTGTAAATACAGTGACCTGCTTTTGATGTAGAGATATGTTACATTAAGAACTGAGATATTCTATGTGCTTTAGGCCGTACATGGCTCTAGTCGTATATGCATTATGTAAGTATTGTATGAATGAGTGTTCCAGGAGAGTGAGAGGTATTGTATGGGTGAATATGGAATTGTTTCTTTATGTGCCAAGTTCTACCAGGACCCTGTTTGACTGTAGCAACTTTTCTTTAAAGGCTTCATAGACAGATAACAATGACTTCTAGTTTGCAAGAATCAAGTTTAAATGAAGTATTATGTTTCACTTACAAGAAATATTATTTTGATATCCTTTGATGTAAGTTGCTACTCAAATTAGCTTAGTTTTTGTTTCCTTCTATGAACATACATTGGCACTAATAAATCTGACCTTTTTTATAAAAATAAAAACTGAATGTCTGTATAGGTCTCTTTGCTTGTTTTAATAGCCCTGTTATTACTCATACATGTTTTTCTTTTCAGATAGCTGATGTGTGTGAGGTTAAAAAACGAAATAATTTCTGTGTTTTTATAATGCTGCTCTACTATCTCTTTGGCTCATTTTTCAGGTTGTTTGATCAAGAAATGAACTATAAACATTTTTTTTCAAGGTCTTTTACTACAATATTCAGGCAGAGATATTACTAAAGTTAAAAAAATAAAACTTATATTCTTGATGTTTTACATCATTTATCATCTGGGTGGAATTCCAGTGCTTCTGAAAGAAAAAGCTAGCAGCAGCAGAAGCAGTGTCTTGCTGGCATGGTTAATCAAAAGGATCTGGGAAAGTCTGAGGCTGAGAGCAAATTCAAGTTTCTATGCTGTCTTATTTTCCACTTTTCTGCCCTGGTCTCTCCTTAATATTATCTCTCTCTGTTTGCAAAAACCTTCATTTTCTCTAAATCTGGGTTTATTATTCCCCTCAGGATTACTCTAATAACCACAGGGTTGAGCCAAGATCATTATTTTTTTGAAACGTTTCTTTTGTTATTGTTGATTCATACAGGTATTTGTATAAATCACACTGTCCTATGTTAAATGGTGCAGCAGGAATGGATGGAGAAGAGGTTGGACTGGGGGCAACACATTGTGATGTATTTCCAAAATCCTGTGGGAGGTGATTCTTTATGGTCATATCAAAGTATTGCTGTTGGGCATAGCATTTCTGGAATTTTTCACATGGAATATGTAGAAGTCAGAAGAGAGTAGCTGCGATAACTTTAAATGCAAAGTTTGATTTTATTTCTGTGATTGGTTATTCCTTTGTAGATCTCATATGCTTCAGAGGGGTGAAAATGCCAAAGGTGTTCTTAATGATTATCTTGATGATAAATGGACCATATGGGTTCTATCTTCTCATTGGCCAAGATCCTAGTCAGTGCCTCGTGGTGCTATTGGATGCTTTAAAAACAGCTATTTACAAGTCCTAGGAGATTTTTCCTGATGTAATGAAAAATGACATATGTAGTGAACTCCTCCCTTATGGGGGAAGTATGACTTATAACTAGCCTAACAATAAGAAAATAATGAAAAAATAATTTATTTTGATTTTTGAAATTGTGAAATGCAGTGTGGATTATCCACATGTGGAGTTCCAGCTTTGAGATCCAGTTACAGTGCATTTACTGGCAGCATTCCCATCAGGGTGAAGATGATACTTGTTCTGCTTCCTGTTTGACACAAACTTTTTTGACTGTGGCAAAGTCACTGGATTTAAATTACTTTTCCTGGAGCATATAGTAAAGTTTTTTTCTCTACTACATAAAGAGTTTCTGATGTTCTGAGTATTATTCTTTAATGGTAAATTCAGCATTAAGTGTTATTTTGATGGGATATACGGGTTCTGTGTTGCTGACAGGCTTGTGAAATATTTAAGTCTGTGGCAGACCAAATCCTGTGATCAATATCACACTCAGATAAGAGGGAAGGTAAGGTATGAGAGGCTTTACTTGTGTCCTTATAAAATCTCCCCAAACAAACAAAAGAGAAAAAAGTTACAAGAGACTAAAAGTCATAAGTGAAAGCAGTTAAAATGGTTGCCTTACATGCAAGCTGTGGAGGTCAAGCTGAAGTGAATACAGCAAGGTAGGTGCACACACAGCAGATTTTCTGTTCTTTGCTGGCCTTTTGTTATAGTCTACAACATATTTGAGTGATATTGCCTTGCTGTGAGACCCCTGAAACAGCAAGTTGACCTAAGCATGGGTGAAAGCCAAATCAGATCCTTAACACAGTATTGCAGCATTACTTTTTCATTTAAAACAGATTGGTTTTGAACCGCTGTAAAAATTAAATTATTGATGGAAGCTTTATCCACCTAGGGAATCAGTTTTGCACTTTTGCTGTGCTGTCAGGGTGCAAGTGGCACACCTAATTGGTTCTAACAGAGGAAATTGTTGTTGACCTCACAGCATGTGTGCTGCACTAACTGTGTGCTGCACCACCGCAGAGAGTGGTCACCATCAAGGCTCATTGGAACTTTTATAATTATATGGTTCTGTTCTGCCAAAATTTACAGTTTTCAGAGTTTAGGGACCTGGTATGTGTATGCGATTTCAGGAAAGTATTCAGTCTTAAAATAGACCTGGCCAGTAACCAGAAGAGAATTTTGCTTTGACTTCAAGTCTGAAATTAATTCATCTGAAATGAATGATAGGAGGGGATGGGTTTTAGCATGTTAACATACATGATCATATGGATTGGCAGAACCTTACCAAAGGACTTGCTCTGATTTTGCTTTAATCATTGATGATTATGATTTCATTACTAACTGGTCAGTGAAAAAAAAAAAGAGGAGCCAGAACAAAGTGCCTCAAAAAGCAAAATATAAAGCTACCACAGATACAACTACATTACATTAAAAAAATGAAGAAGTCTCCAAAGTCAGCACTGTTACTGATATATTATTTTTTCAATGCATCTTTCATATTCTTTAAAAGTGATTTATGATGTATTGCTTTCAATTGCCCAGGGAACAGTTAGATGAGTAATTGCATTGGTTAGTGAAATCTTCAAACAGAGAACTGAAGACAACCTGAGAAATGGCTTGCTTTGGTTCCTAATCATGCATGCATATCTAGAGTAACTGCCCATTTGTGAGAGGAGGTAACACTAAGCTATAGCTCTTACAGGTTGATTTTTTTCCCCTTTAGCACTATCAAATTTTTCTGCTCTAAACTGTGTGCCTGGGACAACATTTTAATGTTATTCTGCTTGATCTAATTCAATTAATCAAATATATAAAATAATAAGCAGCTGCTTAATATTGTTTTATGGAATCTGAATCAATGAAATCTGATTAAAAGCAAAAGAACAAAGGAAAATGCATTTTGAAAGTTATTCCTTGTTGGAAAATGTTCTTATTTCGCCTGTTTTTTCATTCTTCATTTACAAAGAAAACAAGTTGTGGCAGCTGCTAAAAGTATTTATAGTAGAGTGGTATTGGGTAAACAGCAAAAGGAAACTTTAGGAAGACTTGAGTCTGTTTGGATCCCATTTCTGCAATTGCTTTCCATGGTTTTTATTTGTAACCTATCAAATCTCATAATAATGCAAGATTAAGTGATATGAAAGAGACAAAAACAGAGGTGACAGGGGTTTATTTTTTGTGTATGAATGTCTTCAAAGGCCTTCATGTGAAGGAAATCCTCCTGTGTTGTTGTGACTACTGGAATAGATCCCTGAATTCATGCACTTATGTTAGAGGGTGTTTACCGTGTGATACCAACACCTGAAACACAAGGAATATTAATCATAATGAGTAACATAAAATCCTTCAGCATATACTCAATGACTTTTCTCTTCTTCCACAGTAGTGTTTTCTAGGGACATGACAGGTAAGTGTCCGCACTATGAAATTCAATGAAAGGAAGTTAAAGTGCAAAAGGAAAGATGAAAAAGACATTTTGGCTTGCATATGGCATGCCATTCTCATGGAGTAGAGTGAGATTGTTTAGAACATGTTACAAGAATATATGTGGGAGTAAAAACGTTAATCTGAACAATACAATATTTAAGATGAGTGTCAGGAGACCTCTTTAGTGTTAGACAGAATAGTTTCCCAGGTGATAGTCCCATCTCTCAAATCCATCTCTCAAATATCAGGAGCTGTATCATACAGAACATTGTCTACAGGAGAGAGAGCAATACCCAAAGGTGCCTTTCAGTTATGAAACTCTCTGCTCAAATTTGTGCAAAACATTTGCTATATATTTGCTCAATTAATTTAATAGTAATAGCAATACCCTTTTGTAATTGAAAGAACTGTAGCTAGTGAAGACAAAAACACTTCTGTTACAGTAGATAGAATACAATAATGACTCACATCTGCAACCTGGACATCTTGAGTAATAATTCTTAAGTAGAACATTAATAATGGCAGGTGTTGACAGTTGTTGAGATGCCTTTAGGGAGTTCATGTTCTGAAGAGCTGCACTGACAAAAGCTGACTTCTTTGAAATGTCTTTACTAATATGCTTGCCTTTCTTACATTGCTGCTATTTGTTCTTGATGGACATGAGACAATTTTAATTACTAAAATCGATAGCCTTGACTATGCTATATAGGAAGACTATATAGAACTATTGACAATTATTTTCTTTAAAATTCTTATCATTATGTCAGCAAAGGCAATGTTACAGTGAAGACATTGAATAAAATATCTTTGGAATATTTCTAGGCAATTGCAGTCATAACTAAATTTTTATCCTTTCAATGGGAAACTCCTTGAGATTGCTACACCATTGACATAATACTTTTTAAAATGTGCATTTTAGAGTAGACAAATCCTGAACTTTCTTAGTCTATTTGTCCTGTAGGACATAAAATGACATTAGCACTAATTTTACTTTACAACTGTTTAAAGTATTGGGTGATTCATTGTAAGGAGTTTTTTTTGTTGTTGTTGTTTATTTTTGGGGTGTTTTTTTTTTGTTTGTTTGTTTTTTGGGGTTTTTTTTTGTTTGGTTGGGTCTTTTTGTTTGTTTTTTGTTTTTTGGTTTTTTCAATGCTATAAAGGAGAATCTTAACATTTGGAAAATTTAATGCTTGCTAAATGAATTTAGTGTGTGGTAAGCTACCATAACGCCTGTAAATGGTGAGGGAGGGGAAGACACAAGTGGGGGGAGGGGGCAGCTCTCAGTGTTGCTTATGCACAATCTGGCTCTCAAATTCTCTATTGCAAAGAGCTTTGTTAGTGTTGTGCTTATGTATAGCCACAGTGAAAGTCCTGCTGAGAATGTTTCAAAATACTTTTGTTTCAGGAAGCCTTGAGAAAGTATTGCTTCTAATAACTGTATCAATAAAAATCAGAATGTTATTATTTTATTTTTTTTTATTAGAAGCATTGATTCCAAGTGTTTCTTAGTGTTGGTTTGGCAGAACTAGGAATGAGAGGCTGTTGGATTTGCTCTTCCGAAAGGTCCTTGGCCTGAGGATTTCCTTTCTTGAGGAGACAAACAGACAAGATGGTTAGTTCCCCCTTGAAACGACAGTTGGCAATCCCTGCTGTTGCTGTTTTTTACCCAAAAAACCACCTGAATTGGTTGGTGGATTCAGTATATTACACTGAAAACAATAGACAAAATACTTAGAAACATAAATTGGATTAAATTTATTTACTTTATACTGAGACTACTTAACCAAATCCAACCAGTAGCAAAGAGGTTTGTCAGAAGTAAGATTACATATGTGCAGTTGCCCCTCTTCCTTTCCTTGAGCACAACATATATCCTGTTTCTTCTGGAAAGCCACAGATTCACTGCTTTTCTTTAAATTTTCAAAGCAAATGACACTGTAAAAGCAAGTTGGGGAAAAAAAATGGTTTGAATCTCTAAGCTTTGATTGCTGAAAACAATTTGACATTGTCACAATGTGCCTTCATACAGAACTCCTGAATCTCCAAATAGGATTTGACTAGAGTGCAGAATGACAGAGGGAGAACAGAAAAACTGAAATGTTGTGATAAATGTAGTGATAGTGGTGTTATTGCTTCTGCTCACAAAGGAAGACCTGTATTTTTTAATTTTTACTTTTGGTCATGATCTTCATAGCAGTTTGCAGGATACAAAAAATACCCCAAATGTGTCCTTTAAAATCCTTTATTCTGGATGAAGTTGTTGAATGAAGAACAGCTGTTTGCATCCTAAGTAAGATTGATTGTTTCAAGTGAAAAAAAATGTCTCTGGAAATAGTGTTCAAATGAAAAATGTATGCTCTTGCCAACATCCCCAGTGCTTGATGTCCTTCCAAAAAAGAGGACTACAGTTGCCTGTTATGGCACTTCATTAAATACTGTGTTCTGATACAAGTCACCTGAGGAATACTTCAGAATTTGTTGTTCTGTTTCCCACTTCATTTATTCAAAGTGTAAGAAATACAGTGGAAATCAGTCATGAGTTTGTAGCAAGATTTATGATAGAATAACATCAGGATTGCATTTTGAAATGGATCCCTGGCAGGAACAGTAGAGTTCTGAAAGAGACCTACAGTAACCCCAGCCTAGATGCACATCTTGCCTGCTTTGTATTTTGTCAAATTTCTTCACTGAACTAAATTCCCACCCAGAAAATAATTTATCAAGATGCTTCTTTAAAGTTGGTTTCATCTTCCCACTGGAAATTTCTTTTGAGGGAAATTGTCTCTTTTAAACAATCATAATTAACTCCTCTTTAATTAGGCATCAGGAAGAGAGAGGCTTTGTTTATAGTAATTTCAGCTAGATCTTGGTGTCTAACATGACATAGTTTGTGACATTCTTTCTTTTGATTATTCCCTTATGGACTCTTAAATAAACTGTGAATGCTTTGAAGAGGATATATTGGATTGAGTGAATATGAGAGACTTTTATGTTGGTTAGCTGGCTTCTCTTATTTCATTAAAATGCGGCAGTTTCCGCACTATTCCTTCATGTCCCAAATACATTTCAGTGCAAGAGGAGATCACCAACTACTATTTCATTCTCTAGTATGCCCTTGCCCTTGCACATGGTAGTGCAAGTTGCAAATGGTCAGTATCACTATCTTGTTTGTAGGATAAAGGCTCTGATATTTAGTCTTCAGTCACCAGACACTAAGAAGAAGCAAAAATTAAATAAAATAACAGGATTAAAAAGATAATCTTTCAGCAGGTTTTTGCAAATAAAAAAAAAAAAAAAAAAAGAAAAGAAAAATAAAAAGAAACAACAAAACAAAACAAAAACAAAGACCAAATTAAAAAATAGAAAATTAATCCAGAGTGAAAGAACTCTAACGAATACAGGAGGAAATGGGAAATAAAAGACAAAACTTTCTTAAACTGGTCCTTTTCTGTTGTAAAGAATATGTGAATGGCAGGATGAAAGTGAGGCTGAGAAAAATGGGAAGAGGTTTCTGGGGAGTTTAGCTATAATAGAGTTACAGTAATTTCACGATTATAAGCCGCACCTTTTTCATTGAAGGATCCAGCCTACCCCAGTAGTGCAGCTAATCATCAAGTGCGGCTTATTTATGGACAAATCCCAGTGAAATGCCAATCTGGAAGTGAGAGCCAATAGGGGAGGGCGCCTGGGGCTGCCTTTAAAGGCTTCGCTGGTCTATGAAAACTGTTGCAACTTGAGCACCTGACACCAAACCCCACGCTGGCATGATTCTGTTGCTAACTCATTACTTTGTCGCACATGGATCCTCGCTTAAAAAAAAAAAAAAAGAGCGGCTTTTATTCAGGTGTGGCTTATATATGGACAAATCCCGTGGTCTACCCGGCTACCTAGACGTGCGGCTTATAATCAGGTGCAGCTTATAATTGTGAAATTACCGTAATTTTCTTCACAGTAGCTGGTACGGGGCCGTGTTTTGGATTTGTGCTGGAAGCAGTGTTGATGACACAGGAATGTTTTTGTAATTGCTAAGCAGGACTTGCACAGAGTCAAGGCCTTGTCTGCTCCTCACCCCACCCAGCCAGTGAGCAGACTGGGGGTGCAACAGGAGTTGGAACAGCTGAGTCCAACTGACCAAAGGGATATTCCATACTGTAAGACATCATGCTCAGCAGTAAAAGCTGGGAGAAGAAGGAAGGGGAGAATATTTGCAGTAATGGCTTTTAAAATTCTGCCGTAAGGGAACATTTAATGGAAACTGGAGATAGAAATAGTGGTTGTGGCCAGGCACTCCATGAAAGCTTCAGTGACATTCATAGAGGTGAAAGCATGTCATTGAGGTTTCTTTAAATGTCAGTCCTGTTGTTATTCTATTTTTCTATTGATCATAATATATCACCTAACTGCATTTGGCTTTGATTGGTGGATGAATAGCAAACTTTTCCATTTTTGAAAAAAACTTTATTATCGCTTTTTTTTTTTTTTTTTTTTTTTTGGTTCTGTACAGAATGGATTTAGTGCTATTTACTATATTTTTATGAAATCTACTGACTACAGCACTCTTTTCATGGCCTGTGCCAGGACCATGTGTCATTCATTTGGGTTCACATGATCAACTTAGGTAACGTCTAGTCTGATTTATAGAGCTGATGATTGCTATTAATAAGCATCAGCCTTCTACAGTAACTTTATTGCTGTATAACACAGCAGGGCCTAATGGCCGTATCCAGCCAATCTGTGTTTTCCCAAGGGCTGTTTTTCATCCTGCAACCCTACCCAAAATACCCGTATGGGACTCAAAAAAAGAGATAGTATCAAGTCATTACTTAAAACTCGTAAGAAAATTTGTTCCCACAAATGAAGCGATTTGAAATAATTTTACTATGTGCAGCAAAAACATAAATAACAAAGATAAATTTTTTTTTTCCTGAAGTGCTATTAGCTTTTACTCCTTTGTGTGATGGATTTAACCCAAAGGTCATGTGGAATTTTGTAATTTTTTGCTATTCCTACACAAGACGTACCACATCTAAGAATAGATAGACACACATACAAAAATGGGATAATGTAGTCATAATGGAAGTAAGAAATTGGAAGTTGTATATGGAATTATATTTGTAAAATAGTAAAATTATATCACGAGCATATTATAAAATAAAATAAATCACCAGCAGCTTTTGGAATTTTGTTTGGAATTTTCTTTGACAAATGCTGGACAGAGAAATGCCTTATGCACTTTCTACCACTGCATGTTTGTCTTTAAAGCTCCTATCAGAAGGAAAAACAATTTTTTGCTTTTGTGTTGAGAAATGGAAATAAATAAAAAAAGTGGTCATGTGGGTTTGGACATTGTTGGATTTTAAAAATTTTATTTCCTATTAGGCAAAATTTTAGGAATATTTCCTTTAATTTTCCACATTTCAGTCTATCAGTTCTCTTTTCCTTTTTCCCAAAATGCAGTTTATTCATTTGTATCTTCTAGAAGCAAAAACATTTCTCTTGCTGGGAGCCAATCTGTCTTTTCTCCAATTTCACTTGCATTCAGTTTTCAAGGAAGAGGTATTTTCATCTGAAGAGCAGTCTTTTCTAATCTGAATTTAAAGCACTTTATGATTTAACAATTTGCTTTTCTTCTGTCTTAAATATTTATTTAATCTGAAGATTTATTAATGTTATGTCTTTTATTCTAAAGCTTGCACTTAACTTGGACTGCAAAAGGTCGTTCTGCTTTTCTCATTTCCTCTAAATTCAAAGATAGTCCATATTTCTTACAACTCTATTTCCTTCTTTATCTGCCAGTCAATCATTACGTGTCTTGGGACCACTAGGAAATCAGGTCTTTTTAGCTCTTTGTACAGTTGAAGTAATGAAGTTCTGCTCTGAGGTTATGCAGGTCAGAATTTGACCCTTGCAGTTTATCACCCAACATCCTTCTGGAATGAAAAGATTTTAGCACCATTTATCTACTTATTTTTAACACACAGATCAAAGTTAATAAAAGGCATCTCTGACATTTAGTGTAACCTTTAAATCCTAAAGGAAGAAAAATGGCAAGTCATTTGCAGAAGGCACTTATAAATGTATTAGTAGACTCAAACTAAAATATATACTTGACTGAGACAATAATCTTCCTTTTCTTTGAAGGAACTCTTCACCTCCTGTATCCCATTCCCTTACAATTCCTTACATAAGTTTTTGTACAAGTGCTATTGGCTTTGTGTGGGCAGGGCACAGGAGTGGTCTCGGGGTATCAGTGATGTGGAAGGATGAGGCTGAGATGGGAAAGGCTGTTTGAAGCCCACCATCACTAATGGGAAATTAACAAGTTGTCATTATGCCGTTTTAATGGTTTGGACTTCTCATTCCAACATCGCCTTTGTTTACTGGCTATCCTGGCAGAAGCTGAGAGGGAAAGAAGCAGAGCAGTGCCTGCATTATACTGGATGCAAGAAGAGGATGGGATTGATGAAGCCTCCTTTCCTGCTGCACAGGATGGGACCGTACAAAACAGAAAATTAAGAGGAACTTTGTGTGGTTTAGTTATGGAGCATTGCCTGTTTCTTGCTGCCTTCTGCATGTGATACAAATAAAAAATTTTATACTCATATACCACTCTTGGGACTACAAGGTACAAGCCCCTACGATTTATATAAATCAACACCTACAGCAGTGTATTTGGAAAAAATGACAAGAAAGTCATGTCCCAGGGAGGGAAGGGATTTGAGGGGCCATATGGTAAGGATTCAAAGGGCTGTGCAGCTCAATCCATGTAGGGAATTGGCAACTTCACTCAAAATCCTTTGCCAAAATAAAGTAAAAGCCAACAATGTTGACTTTTGTGGTCTAGGTCACTGACCTGAGTACTGTGCTCCAAGGTAAGGAATTTTAATTTCTAAGGGGATTTGTGATTGTATCCCATCTTTATTTGCTTTAATGTTCTGGGATAATGAATTTGTACAAATTAACTGCAATTTACTATAATTTTAATTTATAGATAGGATGAGTTATCTTCTGCTTTCTGCATGATATTCCAGCATCTAAATATACTCTTTTCTCTTTAGGATTACATTGTGGGTTTGGTGCTCAGTAAATAGGAATTTTTGTCCCCACTTCTCTGCTTAAAAGAAATTGCTCCCTTTTCTGCTGGTGAGGAAGATGTGAGACATCAAGAGGACTAACCTTAATTTTAATGTCATTTCCACCTAGTCCTTTGGACTCTAATCACTACAGGAAGGGGTCCACAACTCTCTTGGCCAGTGGCCTGTGGGGCTGCTTCTGTTGATGTGTTTGGATAAATATGAAAGGAAGAGAGAGAGGGTATTATGAATCATATCCCCACAGGAAGAGGCAAATGAATTACAAGACTCAAGGACACCAGTTACTGAGTAAAACATCTGTTTACACCTACACACAAAGGAGCAACCTTGGCTCATGCTCATATAGGGTCAGGGTAGGAAGATAGTTGATTTTCTTCTGGAGCATGAGATGAACAAATGAATGAAACTTGTGTTCTTGGCTGGATGTTCTGTTTGGATATTCAAAGAGAAATGGAAAAAGTCTTGTCAGAAGAAAATAATGATATAAAGTGAGGAATAATGTGTTCAAGAGTGTTCTTAATTTTTAAAGAATTGAGAATGTCAGCAGTGATAAACCTTGTTGCACTGTTGCTGCCTCCTTAGGCAAACTGCCCTTGCCATCCTAGTGAAGTGCACTCCACTCCTTCTAGTATCTTCTCTCCTTTGATGTCTCAAAGCATCCTACACTACCACTCTTTAAGGGAAATCCCTTTCAGAAATGGCTTTTGAGTTTTGTCCTTACTCCTAGCCAAGGCAAAAATAAAATTAAAAAAGGATTTTTATTTTACTGATCATATCAGTAAAGGACAATTGAGATCCATTTGAGATTAATTTCTTCTGGAAGGTGTTGATAACCACAGTTGCAGACCTGCCATAAAGAATAAGTGTTAATACACCAATAGCTGTTGCTCTCATTTCAGCTGCAGATTGCCCTCAGAATAAAAAAACTAAGTCAACATTCCCTTTGGCATAGCAGTCAAGCAACTTCTGTAATGACAGACTCTGAAAATCTTCTCCCTACTTGTGTGCTCTGATAACAGGAATTGCTCCTTTGGCATGACACGCTTAAAGCAAACACAAGTCTTCCTCTCACCTTCACCTCTTGTAGCACAGTGACAGGCAGTATTTCTGTTACACCTGCAGTATTGCCTGAGCAGGTAAACTGGGGGCCAGCATCTGAACACCATAAACTGTATAAGGCAAATAAAAAGATGAGGAAAGAGCAAAAACTGACTTACAGTCAAATTCCAAGAAATACTAAGTACATCTTCTAAACACACAGTTTTTGATATTCTTCTGGTAGTAGATATTTATTGTCTTGTAAAATGGAGTTGGTCAAAGAGATAACAATTCTTGCATAAATTGTTTTGTGGTGATGTAGGTTTTGCACATTAATCTAGACAATGACATAACTTTACTACTCATTCTGTAGACAGAATTTAGATCAGTGGGACCCTCCCAGAGATCATCTGTGAAGTTAGACGAAAAGCCATCTTTAAATGATTAATTTCAAAATAGATATATGGACTGCATTAAAGTGAAGATTTTAGGGGGGATTTAGGCCACTTCATGATAGCAAGACCAGTCTCCCTTTTGTTCTCAGTGGAAGTAATATGAATTTTACTATTGAATCAGTGTAAAAAGTTTAGGTCAACTTATGAATAAATATAACCGAGAACACATTTGCAGGCAGTCGTCAGATAACTGCACTCTCCTAATGTTTATCTCATGTATTTGTAAACAGGATAGTAGATTGAAGTGCAAGTTTATAAACCTTGGCCTGAGGTATGTCATTTTATTTTTACAAACATCTCTTTGGCTACTGAAAAAGAATAACCTAGGTAATTTTAACAAAAAGGGCTTGGAAAGTTCTGTCTCTCCATCTGTTAACCACTTAACTCATAATCCTGTGTGTAATGTTATTACAAATGCATAAACAATTGCTTCAGCCTTAAGCTGCATGCACTGCTTAAACAGTTTGGGAATATATTACTTCCCTAGCGGGGACTATGGCTCACAAAACATGCAGAACTGCAGCTTCCTATTTCTCTTCCTTACATATGCTGACAGCTTTCAGATAATAAATACTTTGTTGTCATCTCTGGAGCAGACAGCATTAAAATGAATAGTGACTTCCCCATGCTCCATGTGCGGCTGTATTGGACAAGCTCCAAATGGCCTGGATGCCCTGCTGTACACATCTAATTGTTTTCTGTGAGGACAGCAGTTTACTGAGGGCATTTCAGGAAAGGGGAGCCAGCAGCCAATGGCTCAATGACTTTTACACTAGACAGCATGTAGATGAGTGTTGGCTGGGTTAAGAATTGCTAAGTATTGTGATCAGCTGCTGCAGGCATGAAAGGGATAGAAAAGCTGTTGGGAATAAGATAAAAATGTTATTTCTGATTAACCCCTCTCACCCTCCTCCAAATCAAAAAGTGTTTCTCATATTTATGTAGGGGTTTTTTATGACTTTGAAAATACAATGGTGATGGATTGGAATTAAAGCAGTGAATGTCTATACTGAAACTAATTGATATACATCAAGTATTTCAGTTCTCGTTTCAATCTCACTTTGTGTCTCTTAGTCAGGAGAAAGAAAGTAAAGAATGTAATTTATTTTAAGCTCATTTTTGGTATTTCATTTGAGACTATATTTGGATAGAATTTACCCAGGAGATGAAAGTGCTTAAGAGTTATATGTTGTTTTAATTACAGTAATTTCACAATTATAAGCTGCACCTGATTATAAGCCGCACATCCGGGTAGCCAGGTAGACCACAGGATTTGTCCATATATAAGCCACACCCGAATATAAGCTGCAAATTGGTTTGTTTGTTTGTTTGATTTTTTAAGTGAGGATCCATGTGCGACATAGTAATGAGTTAGCAACAGAATCGCACCAGAGCAGGGTTTGGTGTCAGGTGCTCAAGTTGCAACAGTTTTCATAGACCAGTGAAGCCTTTAAAGGCAGCCCCAGGCACCCTCCCCCGCTGGCTCTCACTTCTGGGTTGGCATTTCACTGGGATTTGTCCATAAATAAGCTGCACCTAATGATTAGCCGCACTACTGGGGTAGGCTGGCTTCTTCAATGAAAAAGGTGCGGCTTATAATCGTGAAATTACTTAAATATGTCCAGTACTTGAGAAGAAGTTAAATTTTAAAATGCAATGTTGTCTGCAATTAATTAATAAATGTTAATAAATGTTGTTTCTGGTTAGTATATACCCAACTTTTCAGAAGTAGCAGACTGTATCGGCTGTTACATCATTTTTATTCTACTATTCTATTCTCTTCTTCTGTATGAAAAAAACAACCTTTGCCCTTTTTTCACCTGCTGGTTGGTTTTCAACTTGAGTAAATGAGTTATTGAACTGAAATAACCAGATAGCAGAAGAAATTCCGGGGGCTAAAAGATAATTTAACTCTTCAACAGACTCTGCTCTAAGGTGATTAGTCAGTGTCTTCATCCAACTGAGTGGCTCTGCTTCCCTCAAAGCAGTAGCAATGCAGTGTTGCACATATAGGTGCATTTTTTAATATGCAATAGCAAACTTAGAATTTTATAAGTTAATTTCTTTTATGTTGCCTTCTATATGGAAAATACAGGCATTGAATGGTCTCTCTTTTGTTTTAGAGCTTGTTGACTTCTAAGCACTGCAAAAGCTGTTGTTGTCCTTTGCTGATAGAATTTTTAAGGTCTAACAGGGCATTGGTGCTAGCATGATGTTAACTGGAAAGCTTCAGTCTTGCTCTTCTGTTTTAAGAGAATACCACAATTTTGACTGAGGCTCGGCAAGCTTTATTATCATAAGGATGTTGCTTGCTCTGATGTTCCACTGAGGTGTCAGTGCCTGGCAGAAAGCAGTGCTCTTTTGGTCAGTACAGTGTTACATGATTTCTCTCTCCGGTGATCAGAGGGTGTGTGCTGACCTAAACCTCCTGTGCATGTGACCTAAACCACCTTCACTGCAGCCCTCCACGAGCATTGGTCATGACCTGTCCTCTGATCCCCATGTTCACATTCCTGCCTTATCCTTGGCCATGCAGCATCCTGTGATTAATAAATTGATCTCAATTACTTACTTTTGACATGAGTGTGTATTTTGTAACATTCTCCTGACCCTGCTAGCACTTTCATTTTGTGTAAACAGTTTATCTATCAGTCACAGCTCTGTGCATTTCCTTTTGGCCAACACTTAAGGCAAAGGTTTTCTTTCAGCAGTGGGTGGTCTGAGCTATGTTCCAATGAAACTGATACCAGTGATACAGAGGTGTATCCTAAAATGGGTGTTGTAATACTTTAGGATGGTATAAATTCAGTTTAAACATTAGTAAAATAATGATGGTATCCACAAAGTAATCGGAATGCCTTCTTAAAAGTAGAATGAAACTGATTTCCTTCTGGTCTCCAGTTGATATAAAGGGAACATCTCTGTTACACATATTGAAAGCTTCACCCATTTACCTCCAAATCTGAAAAGACAGTGACCATATGTATTCATCAGAAAATTCTGTGATAAGACAAGTATTGATAATTAATACTGATAATTAATTAATTTTATTGGTGTTTGACAGTGTTGGTTGACTAAACACCTGAGACACAATGTGAACCTGATTTTTGCTATAGAAAGGTAATTAAAAATTTTAACACAGTTTCCTAAAATGTCCAGATAATTGTAAATATTTTTAGACAGCCTCTACATGTACATAACATACATATTTTAAAGTGCATGCATAAGATTTTAGTGGAAAAGTGTAATGGAAACCATCAGACCTGACATTTAATTCAATAACATTGAATTGCCATCTTTCCCCTCTCCATTTGCATGTGCTTTTGGTTAAACCTGTAATTATCATGATTACCTGCTTATTCACTGCAAAGAACAGAAAGTCCTCATATCACATGCCTGACTTTTTTGTTCCCTGGCACAACCCAACACTTATTTCCTGTTCAGTTGTTCTCTGAAAAGATTTAACATATTTCTTCATGATCTACTTTTTCTATTTATTAATTCTGTGTATTTGGAAGGACCTTTGAAAGGATCACTTTTTTTTGGGCACATCTTTCTTAGTGCATTCTCCTTTAACAGGAAACAAAATGTGGCCTGTATAAGGGAAGTAAGAAACTGTGGTGTGCATGTCACACACTCCTGTCTCAAAGAATCATGCTTCTGTTAGTGATTAAAGGTAACCAGCAGTCAGCCCTTCAGCAGTCCCAAACAGGCAGGGGTAGCAATTACACCCTCTTTATATTCTTCCTGACCAGATGAGCAGAGCTAGGTGGTTGTGATAAGAAGCAGAAAAAAAGGAAAGAGGTATTTTATTTTTCAAGGAGGGGGAGAGGCCATCAGGTCATTTCATGGTTTAGCAGCCTGCAGTGGGTCCAGCTGAGACCCTCCATTTCAGACTTTTGCATTCACTTTTGGTGTCATTTGGACTCAGGGCTGAATTCCTCTCTGTGTTTGAGACAATTGGTCCCTTTTTATTTGGATTTAGAGAAGTAAAACATGATTCCATGTTTAAGCTCGGAAGAAATTCAAGTTTTGAAGTATGTGTGCTTTTCTTATGACTGAGTTACTTTAGATAGTTTTAAAATAAACCCCAGTAAAGAGTATTTAATGAAGGATAAGAACACCTTTTACAAGTATTACTTCTGTGAATACTGAAGTAAATCTATTAGAAAGCCAATGAAAATTTTGATTCCCTCTGTTTTGTTACTTGTTATTTATTTGTTTGAGAAGTAAGAGATTGCCCACATTTTTAATGTTGAGAGTGACCTTTGTCATTTGAGTTGAAAATAAATGGAGCAGAGCAAATTTCTAGGGCACCCAAGCATATTCTCAGTTTTGCCACACTGATACATTTGTTTGTTCTGCAGGGGTTTGGGATGACAGCCCAAAGGCTTTGTGAGATTGAGGACCGTAAAAGATGGAACAGGTGGGAATGCCTCATCTTTCCCTCTAGCAGCACTTGATGTGCCACTGCTGAACCTTTGGGGCATTTTTATAGAACGTGCATGGCAAGCAAAGGAAAAGTGATGAAGACTGTATGTCAATGAGGTGGCAATACAATTACTTGTTGTAGATGATGCTGAGCAGTAATGCATCCATCTGCTCCCAATAAGTGAAATGGGATGTACTCCATTCTCTTTATGGTTAAAGGACAACAGAACACCAGGTGTGTCAGAATTATTAGTTACCAAAGGCATTATTCAGATTATTCCATCTTTATTCTTCTATAACTCCATTCCTTTCCAGCTTTCTGTATACACATCATATCTCCTGAATTCTTCAGTCAAGAGCACATTGTTTTAAAATAGCCCTAAGACAAATGCCCATGGGCTTTTAGTAGCCATTGAGAAATATGAGGTTTTTTAAAAAAATCTTTAAAATTCTTTGATATCACTTCAAGTACAAAAACAGAGCCACAAAGCAAAGTAATATAAGGAATCTTCCAAAATGGCTTTTTTTCTAAGCTAACCATCATAAATCTAAAACAAGAAATTTATTAATGTTGTTTTGGTACCTCTGTTGAATAAGGTTCCTCAGCTGTGTACCATATAATATTTATTACTTCTAGCTACTGTTAGGATTCTGATCCCAGCAGCTTTAGTTACTGAAGCAACTAAAGACTGTAGCCCTACCACAAATGTAAAATCACAAATGAAGGTGCTCTGAAAACAGGAGTGTACCTGGTTTTAAATTGGCGTAGTATAGGTTCAAAGCTTTTTTCAGATAAACTTCCAATGAGGTTTCAAGCCAATCTTTAAACTGTGTTCTTAGGTTTTTTTCTGATTGCAGGTTGATGTACCTCACAATTTTGGTTGGTGCTATGTACATATAGTGCTATGTCAAGGAGTACTGAGGTGCGAAGAATTATGCAAAATTTTAAATGAAAAGTTATGTTATTCTTAATTTCCTTACTCATCTCTACATGCCTGTTCAATCTTGTGCTGTCTGTGAAATAGCAGGTTTTTTTTTTTATGTGTCAGATTCTGATTGCAATAAAATTCTTTCACTGGCCTGCAAAGTACTATGAAGATGGGACTGAAAGCATAAAGTCTGAAGAATTGCCTTACCTCACTTCACTCTGCAAACTGTTAATAGGGATGATTCTTCACTGGGGTTTGTAAGTATGAGCAGAAAGTGAACCTATTTTATTTCTCTTGGAAGAGACATTAATTTTCGATTTTTCAGTTTTCACTTTCAATTTTTCAAGAGCACCTGAATGTAAGTTATCTAAAATATATTCCAAAATTAAATATCTACCATGAGGATTTGTGTTTAAAAACACTATAAAAATTAAAATCTAAATTGAAAGAGTGAAAGTTTAAGCATACTGTTTAGTTACTGCAAAGGGAGCAAATTTAATCTGCTTCCAATCAATGTAAATTCAATCTGTTTCTAATTCAATGTAAATTGAATACCATATTACCAGACTTCTGTTGTTAACTACCTCCTATAGAAAACTAGTTCCTTCTTTGGAGTCTTAAAAATTTCCGAATATCTTTATGTGATAACGTTAAATTTTATAATGCCTTGCCTCTAAAGTCATGATGGTGCTGAAGTAATTTCTTAGAACAGGATGCTTTAGAAAATCATGGTCAAGAAAACAAAGAAATCTGAGTGCACAAATGCTGTGAAAGCAGACTCATCTACCACTTTTAGATTCAAGCTGTTCATACTGAGTTCAGTTGTCTCATTTGTACATGCTTGGTTGATTTACTACAAATGTCTCTATTCTCTGTTCCATTGCACTACAAAATTTAAATCTACTATGCCTATGACTTCTCTTTGTGGAGAGGCTGGAAAAGAAGTATGAATATATGAATAGTATGCTGTATATTTTACATACTTCTGAAAATCCAAGGTCCCAGCTGAATTCCCTGTACTGAAAATCCTTTAAAAGACTTTATTATACCTCACAGTGGTGAGACTATGCAGACAACCATTTTCAATTATTGGTTGAATTTAAGGACAATTACTTACTCTGAGTTACTGGTCTGTGAAACAGCCCTGAAGAAAAGGAAATTGTTTCAGAAACAGACCACAGACAGAAGAACCAAGAGTCTGAAGTATCTGAAGACCTGCAACCCTTGCATAAGGATAGAGAAGACAAAACAAGCTCTCTCAGTCTTGGTGCAGTATTTAAAACCTTGGCTGGTAGCTGTAGGCCAAGACCAAATATGGAACTTGAATTACAAAATGCAGTTACCTCTTCATATCCAAGAAATATTTTTCTGTCTGGAAACAGCTCCAGCTTCAGGTCAGACAAAGTGTGTTGTGGCCTCATATGAAAACCACCTTTCACATTGCCCTTCATAATGCAAATAGCCAGATGAAGGTTGCTCAGTGTCATGTAGAAGAATCATGGGCAAAATTATACTTCTTTGAAAAATATTTCATGCCTCAGACAAGCACAAATGGTATTTGCAATTCACCCTGGGCTGGCACTACTACACACTCTTCAGCTTCTTCATGGGGAGCAGAGTTCACATAGGAGTTTGTAGGAGGTGGACCTGCTGCTATATCAAATCCCATAAAAACAGCTAGTCTTCTGCCAGGAACTAATTCCCACAAAATCCTCTCTTGACTCCTCAGAAATGTGGCAAAACCTTGATAAAGTGTGTTTTAATCCCCTTCTAGATCATTCCAGCCATTTTTTTTTGACAGCAGGTACAGAGAGTCCCAGTGAGCCCCAGTGTAGCTCCTGAGCACAGGAAGCTTCAAGGAGCACATTCTCCACAAAGCTTTGAAAGTGTAGTGAGGCAAGTAATTGCTATAAGAAAATACTAGATGGGAAGAGGATGGTCAGTGAGTATCTAAGAAGATGAAGACTATTCAACAATAAAAGATAACTTCAAAGAGTATGTGAAGATGAGAGGTACACAAGAAGTAAGAAAAATAAAACTGGCTCTAAGTATAGTTAAAGAGGTAAAAAAGCAGCACATCTTTTCAAAGATGTGAAGATAATGTTTCATCTGAATTAGGAGGTGAACAATCCATGGACATACTGAAGTACCAGGATGATGAAGGAGGAGACTGAGTACAGTAACTTGCCCTTGAGTCCACAATGAGCTGATGTCAGGACTTGAGGCTGTAACTGCAATAGGAGATGAAGATGTTTTAGACAATGGATTTGTGCCAGGCAGAGAGAGCTTGTACAGTTGGCTGAAAAATCAAACTACAGTAATTTCACACTCATAAGCTGCACCTGGTTATAAGCCGCACTTCCGGGTAGCTGGTAAGACCATGGAATTTGTCCATAAATAAGCTGCACCAGGTGATAAGCTGCACTTTTTTCCTTTTATTTATTTATTTTTTTTCCCCACCGAGGATCCAGCTCCAACTGCCCCCCCACACACACCACGGCAGCGGTACTGAGAAGGGCCGGGACCTGCCCCCCACAGGGGCAGGAGTGCCAAGCCCCCCCCACGCCACGGCAGCGGTACTGAGAGGGGCCAGGCACCGCCCCCCTCTGGCTGGCCCGCCTCACATTTCTGTGTTGGCATTTCACTGGAATTTGTCCATATATAAGTCGCACCGGGTGAAAAGCCGCACTTCTGGGGTCAGCTCGAAAATTCAGTCAAAAAGGTGCGGCTTATAAAACTGAAATTACTGTATATGTAATATGACTGTAGAAGTGGAAAGAAGAGATTGTGGCTGCATTCTAGGATCACACTAGAGACTGCAAATGAAAAGGGCAGCTTTTTCTGGTTTTAAGGCGATCAAGTATGTAGTCTTAGTCATTAACCAGCATCCCACTTGATGGGAGAGTCCACCCTTTAAAAAATGTAAGAAGTTCAGGCAAAACAGGACTCAAAAAGTGAAAGCTTTAAAAAATCAATTATAAAAGCAAAAAAAAGTGAAAGCTTCAAACTCAGAAAAAACTGAGGGGCCCATGCAAGGTTTCATGGTCCCTGCTGAGCATAGTTTTAATAAGTCATGAGCAGGGAAAGGCAGACACAGTGGTGAATTCAGGGAGAGGACACTTGGGGTTTAATTTAAAATTTCTTTTGCGGTGAAAGTCCTGGCTGAGGTGAGAGGTTCCTGCCCAGCTGGCAACCATGTGTGGGCAGGATCTGCTGTCCATGGGAGTAAGCACGTGTGGCAGGCCTCCTGTAACTGTGATTTACTAGCTCTTGCTCCATTGAAAACATGAAATCTGGTTTTGGTTTGGCTTGAGGCACAGGGTTTTAATAACTCCAGTGGCAAAATTGTCAGAGTGTAATATGATCCTTTCAATCAAAAACCTGCTTGATTGTATTTATCTGTGATTTTAAGGCTGCCCTTGTTAATTTGGGTTTGCACTGGTGACAGCCCATTTGAGATGATGCGTAAGTATGTGATTCCTCTTTCCTGTGTTATTGATAAACTTATCTTTTCTCTTCTTGTTTATTTCCTCCCTAAATTAAACATTTCTAATCTTTTTTGACTGCAAACCTCCAGATGTCACAGAATAATTTTTTGTTTGTCCCTTGGGCTCTTCTGGTTTTTTTGCATTTCCCTGGCATTTGTTGATGCCTGGAAGTAGAATCCTCACTTGAGACTGGCTCAGGAGAAAGAAGCCAGCCTTCTTTGTTCCTCATAAAGTCACCACCATTTTCATACAGGTTTTATGGGCTGCTTTGCTTGAAGTCATAAGATGGTCAAAAAGACAGTGGCAAATGACAGATTAATCAGATTCTCCTGTCTTGCTTCCAGGTTTGAAGGATTTTACCCTACGACTGAATAATAGAACAGAATTCAAAACTGTTCAAAACAATTCAAAGGAATTAATTTCCTCACCATTCCTGACCATGATTCAGTCCTTTTGGACTAACTATACAGTAGCTCTGACAGAGCAATTGTGACTTTGGAAAGCCTGGAAATTTCCATGGCATACACACACAGTCAGCACCATTGTTCTGGGAAATGTTGGTTTTACATATTACAGTGTATACACACACACATGTCCTGAAGTCTTTGGATCTACTGCACATATGCAATGCAGTAGGTCATCATGTTCTCCATGATGGAATTCCTTGAAAGAAATAGAGCAGTTCTAATTCTATTTTTATAGATAGCCTGTATCCTCCTTTCTTGAGCAATAAGGATCCAAAAGGCTCTACAGTGACCAAAACTGATAGTTGAAGACAGCCAGGGATGCTGCAAAAAAATGCAAATGTCTCTAGCATGACTAAGGCACTCTGAGTAGCAGTCTTCCTTGGCTAAGTGGCCAAAGTGTGAAATGACTAAGACACTGTAAAACCACAAGTGAGAAAAGGCAGCTATAGCATTATGACAGGATAACAGGACAAGATCTGTTTTGCACCTTTATGATTCGTCTCAAGTAAAACTGATATTTAGCCAACAGGAACTGAACAAATGTGATCAAAACATTTAATCCTCTGTTATACAACTATTAAAAGGTCTCAGCATTATCAGCTTCATTCTTGTTCCTTTCATGCCATTTTCACAGCAAATAATAAGACAATGTTGTCATTCTCTGCTTTCCTCGTTCTAAGAGAATAATTAAATACAACTGAGCAAATGTTTCGTATTCAGACTCAGCAGCACAGTTTTAGTTTTTGTAATGCTGGTAGCAGATCATTCTGAAATTTCTGCTGTGTCTGAAATTGAGATACAATGAACTTTCTCCCACCATTTTAAGCAGTATTACAGGTAATGACCAATAAAAAGGTGAATTTTGAACAGCCAATTATAAAAGCGTACGGCCCTATTTTTTGTATAAAAAAATTAAAATAGCACAATTTATTTATTGTCATCTCCCATATTTATTTCTTCT
>VRYO01002355.1:2168784-2194430 GCA_009812075.1 Sialia sialis
CTTCCCTTCCCTTCCCTTCCCTTCCCTTCCCTTCCCTTTCCATTTTCCTGTTAGACTAGTAGATCAAGTGGTATATCAGTTCTGTAAGTAGATGCTAAAAAATCCTTCTACTTCTCAACAGGAAGACATCAATTCATTTTGATATGCCAGAGATGAGATAAGTCAGGACTAGCTAGATGTTGTAATAGAAAGCATTTGCAGGCTGAATTTTGGAGCTACAAGTGCAGCTACATCAGACAGCCTTTGCTGTCTAAAATTTCTGACACTACAGTATGTATAGCAGAGCCACAGCCACTTGACTCTCAGGATGTACTTCAGAAAACAGCTTACCTTGCCTATGCTTAGAGACAGCAAAGCATCTCAGTGGGTGTATCCCATATGTGTGAGAAAGTGTTTAATGAAAGTAAGATGTCCATTTTTCCAACAAGGTCTGAAATAGTATTTTAGTTAATCCTGCCTTTTCTGTCTATACACTATACTGTCAGAAAATAAGGGAGAAGAAGTAATTCGCATGCTGCTTGGAGCAAAGTTATCCCCAAACACCTATCTAGATTTCTTAAATGTTTGAGAGTCTGCATATAAAAATTGTCATTGTCTTTGTATATATGCCTTACATTACAATCTCCAGTCGCCTTTTCTGTCTGGTTCAAATTTAGCTGAAGCCTTTGTATCTTTATTTTATTACCATGCACATGTGAACTGCATTTTTAACCACTGCTAGACTTCTCCTTTAACTTCTTCTTTCCTTCCTAGTTCAGCAGTTCACATGCAGAGAAAACTGATCTCTAGTGTTGTTAGATAGATCTTCAAAATTAATATTTAAAAAGAGAACATAATTCTACTAGATTCTTTCATTATAAAGAAAAGAAAGCAGTTTGTACATAGAAGAAATTAATAATGCAAGAAATATTTATTTGCTTGTCTAAATGTTCAAGGAGTCTTGCCTTGTTGTCATCAGAGCAAAGGCATAGGCATTTTAAGCTTTGATCTTTTCCTATTATAACGTCACCCAGGAAAATATAAAGACGTTATCTGTTCTACCTGTTGGGTAACTGAATTTGTGACATCCTTGGATGTTATCAGTAGGCAATGTAGGCTCTTCTTCAGCTAAAAAACCCTCCCCTTATTATAAAAAGCATAAATTGATCTAAATTATAGAAAGTATTATACTTAATTATCCTTAACTTTCATTATGATTTATCAAAAGCTATGTCTGTGGTGTTCTTTATAAGATTGAATAGTGGTGCTCCTACATGAAAAGAGGTAACAGGAACATAGGTCATTTTGTGGAGTTATGATTAATAGCAATCATCTTTCAATGAGTCTTCAAAGACAACATATACATATAGCATTTGTGTTTTCTTTTGTAGATAGAAAGCAGCCACTGAGGAACCCAGTGAAACTTAGGCATACAGTTAGGCATGCATAGAGAAAAGTACCTTGCCAGATAATCATTGTAAAACTGGGCGGGTCCTGGCATGCGATTTAGCTAGCTGAGACAACTACAAGAAACTGTTTGACATGACATGAGAAACTGGTGAGCATAAACAAGAGAACAGGAGATTCACAAAATTGCATATAAGACCTTGAGGAAGGACAAGATTTCACAACTAGTTAAGTGGAAGTGATATGAGAGACTGCCACACTCCACACACAGTTTTAGAGGAGCACTGGGGACATTTTGGAGAGTTCACTCTTGCAAAGCCAAACACACCTAGGTGTGACGACTTAAGGTTGTGGTGACCTGGAGAGGGTTTAAGGTTGATGAGATGACCTAGAACAGTTATGGAGAGACAGGTGGATAAAAGAAGATAGTCTCCTTCCAGTAAAATGAGCAGCATGCTCACCAGGCTGGGCCAAATGCCTGATCACTGAGGGCTTTTTTTCTTGCTATTGTCCTATTATTTTTCACTCTCTATGTATAAGAAGCATTCAAGAATTCCAAGTGCTAGAAACTGGTAAAGGGGCCAAAAGTGCCTTTAGGCTGTGTGGATGTCTCTGTGTGGGTGTCTATGTGTGCTGGTTTTGGCTGGGGTAATTTTATTCACAGTGGCTGGGATGGAGGTGTGGTTTGGATTTGTGCTGAGCAGAGTTGATAACAAAGATGTTTTGGTTTACTTATTGCTGAGCAGGGCTTACACAAGCCTTTTTCTGCTTCTCATATGACATGCTGGGGAGGAAGGTGGGTGTGCATGGGAGGATGGGAGAAGAAACAGCCAGGATAGGTGATGCAAAAGGACCACAGGGATATTTCAGACCAAATGACATCATACACAGGATAGAAAGACGGGGAAAGAAGGAGGAAGAGAAGGATATCAGGAGTGATAGTCTTTGTCTTCTCAAGTAAACATTAAATGTAATGGGGCCCTGCTCTCCTGGAGATGGCTGAACACCTGCCTCCCCATGGGAAGCAGTGAATTCATTCCTTGTTTTGCTTTGCTTTTGTATGCAGCTTTTCCTTTCCCTGTTAAACTGTCTTAATCTCAGCCCATTAATTTTCTCCCTTTTACCCTTGTGGTTCTCTCTCTGATGCCACTGGTGAAGGAGTGGGTGAGTGGCTGCGTGGGCCTTGGCTGCTGGCTTAAAAAACCACGACACTCAGTGAAGGCCAGCCCTCTGTCTGTGTGTGTATATTTATGTGTAATTCCCTAGGGAACTTCAGCCTGGACTGGCTGGGTGAGTAGGGCAACCTGCACCTGGAAAATCCCAAGCTCTGAGCTGGTGACAAGGGAACGGGCCAGTTGTTAGGCATGGATAGGGTGTAACATGAAAGCTAGAGAGGGACTTCATACAAGGGCCTGTGTGAGGAAATGTCAGTATTGAGAGTGTCTGCATCTTTCTGCTTGGCCAGACCTGCCCATGGGAAGAGCAGCAATTGCATCTGTCAGGCTGGGATGGGAGAAACCTGCTAGATTTGAGAGTAACAGGCCTTAGCTCTGGTGGGTTGAGAAGAAGGGATGCCCGAGCTCCCAAGATGCATTTGATTCAGCCACATCCTAGCAGTTTGAAGTTTAACTTCTGATTGATGTTGAATACATCCTTACCAGGATTAGCAACAAGAGACAAATATCAAGAACCACTTGTCATATTTCTAAGGACTGAATAGATGTGCCTGGAAAGATAGAAGTCTTTTCCTGCATACACAATATTTTTAGTGCAGCTTTACAAGACTTCACCAGTTCAGAAAAATACTTTTTTTTTTTTCTTATTTTTAAAATTTCCTTCTAGAGGAAAGAGCTCTGTGCCTAAATTATTAATCTACCAGAAATGTAAAAGTACAGCAAAAAATGTTGCTGTTTCATGGTATTTATTTTAAGAGCTTTTTAGGCAATTGATGATTTATATTTTGTTGTCTTGTTCTTTTTTATCTGGGTGACAGATATTTATTGTGTTTATCAGGATTCATCTGCACAAGAAGGAAAAATTATCAGTAAATGGCAGGAAGGAAGTCTACAACTTTTAGATACATTTGTCTGGGCATCTGAAATTGCCTTCAAAGAAAAGAAAAGGAAGATGAGATCCAGAAACATGTCAGGGCGCAGATTTCTCTTTAGTGATCCCTTTTTGCTTTTTTCCCATGATGTTTCACATCTTTCATTAAGGAAATTGCTACAAATTCATGCTTATGGCAGAAGACTGCAGAGAAGAAAGGGGTGTTAAATTACAGAACGCATGCAGACTATATGAAAAATTGAAATTATAAAGTAGCACATTTTTTTTCTTGTAACTAAAGTAGTAAATGTGCAGGAAATGGACAATGCAGAGCAAAAAGGGATTTTTCTTTTTTCTTTTTTTTTTTTTTTAAGCTAAGTAACCCCTTGTTTCCATTTTGCATATATCATCTGCTTTACTGGGGTTTACATTTCAGGAAAATGAAGGGTAATTACTTGATGTAGGGAGGGAATAGAGTTAATAATAAAGGGATCTGGACAGGCTGAATCAATGACCAGTCATATGAGGTTCAACAATGCTAGTGCCAGGTCACAAAAGAAAGGCTTGGAAAAGAGAAGCTGGAAAGCTGCCTAGCAGAAACGGAGCTGGGAATGCTGGTTGACGGCACCAGATGCCACTGGCCTTCTTGCCCACCTGGGCACACTGCCACGTCACATCCAGCTGGCTGCTGACCAGCACCCACGAGTCCCACCCTGCAGAGCAGCTCTCAAGCCTCTCTGTTCTGAGGCTGTAGCAGTGCATGGGGTTTTTTTGCAAAGCAGCAACCATCATTTCTTACACCTGCTTCTTGCCTTCAAGAACTGCTTTTAAATGACATTGTAACAAGCACACTGTGACACAAGTTTTGGGGATGCTTTCCTCATCTTGCTGCTTATCCATCCAGCAGTTCTGCCTTTCTTAGGTGCAGGGGCAGTGCAATGGTTTCCAGCAGAGTCATGAGAGCTCCTATGACAAAAGGAATTAACTCAGCTCTGTCCTAGTAAGATTTCTATGTACATTTCTATGTAGTTTTCCTGTAGAACCTCTGTAGTCTCCTATCTGTAGGAAAAAAGAGAGCTGTGTGAATTCCTCATGTAGAGCATGAATTGGCTAAAATCTAAAAGCTACAATTCAGTGGTCTGCTTTCCCAAGTAATCATCTATGTCCTACAGTTAAACTGCAAAAAATCTTGCTGGCTTACAAGGACTTGAGGGCTCAGAGATTGAAGCTGTCTCTACCATGATAGCAGGAAATAGGTTTGTGGCAAAGAGGCCTCACAGAAACAGCTGTGTGCTAAATTTAAAAAGTCAGTACCTATTTTGAATACATACCAACAACTAATTAGGCAGGAAGGAATTCATGAAATACCTGAAAGCTCTGCAAGTGTAGCTATGAGTCTTTGTGTGGCAAATGCATAAAGAAGATCCAGGGTATCCTAACTTGAAGGATGCTTCCACCTTAATGTTGTCTCAAAGGATATATATCTGTATATATAAGGGTCTTTTACTGCTTCCCTAAGTTTTCCCTCTGCTTTTTTACTGTGTCTAATCCATTTTTTAAATTTTGAACACCTGCCTTTAGAGTTACATAAGTGTTTTAATAATTCAGTGCTAAGCTGTGGGAAATAGGAAGATGTAATTGAAAGTTCTGAATCACCTGCTACAGGAGGTGCAGGTCCTGTGCTTGGCTAATTGTCAAAGTGCTTATTAATAATGGTAATATTGTCTAAACACAATTCAGTCTGGAGGAGGGGGCAGGGGCCCAAAAGTGGAATTGTGTACCTTTTTTGTACATTGCTAAGGTCTTTTTTGAGCTTGTGCATGGTGCAGATTTTAGGAGGAGTCTGGAGAAGAGACAGCATTTTCCTTAATAGGTATCGAAAACAGGGAACTAAGAATTTGAAAACAATAAAATCCTGGGCTGTATGCTTTAAATCAGAGTCTGCTTTCTGAAAATGACTAACATTGAAGATGGGCAAGTTTTTTGATGGATTTTGAAAAATTGATTCATTTTGATGAATTAATTTTTTATGAATGTTTAGTAACTTGCAATTCATTCAATTTTGAACGCATAATCTTGTAGCAAGAACATTTAGCTGAGTTAAGAAATGCTTTGTTTATTTGTGGAAATAGCAATGACACAGCAAGGAGGTAGATTTTCTCCAGAAAACTTTCTACCTTATGACATAAAATAGAGTCACAAAGAAAAAAATGTTTTCCTTGCCGCAGAAGCATTCAGAGCAAACAAGAGCTTTCTCTTTCATCAGTGTCAACCATATCATAGCAACAGCCTTTACTCTCCACCTTTTTAAAAGCTACCCTTAAACCTTGACCTATGATGTGTCTCCTACACTGAAGATATGTCATAAATAGCCACAAAGGTGCTCCATTACAATCTTTAAAATTCCCCTCTACTCACAGAAAACCTTGAACAAAATATGTTCCTGATATAGAAGGATAATTGTTAATCCTGATCAGTAGAATTCCATTTCTATCTAATCCAAGAAACATTTTTTGTCTAACTGGAAACAGAAAGTTCTGTTTTTTTGAAATGTCCATTATTTTTTGCAGTATCCACCTATTGTCTATCTGATAGTGGAATCTTTGCTCCAGAGACTATTTTTCTAATTTGTGTTTGTACAGACTCTAGCACATTAGTCAGTTGGTTCTTAAACAAAGGATTTCATTCGTAGAGACAATACAAGTGAGAAATAACAAAATAATTGTTGCTTTATTCTGCCATTCTCTATTAATTGTGACACATAGTCTTTAAGACCCTGTCTTCCATCTTGGGGTGCTGGGTACCCAAATAACAACTGGTTTTGCTATTAAAGACTGAAGCAAAGAAAGCATTAAGTACCTCAGCCTTTTTCTCCTCTTCTGTCATTTTGTTCCCTTGTCAAGCAGTAAAGGAAGGAGATTCTCCTTAGCCCACTTTTTGTTACTGATGTATTTATAGAAACATTTTTTTTTGTCTTTCATAGAAGCAGACAGATAAATTTCTAGCTGATCTTTAGACCCTTTAATTCTTCAACCTGCACAACCTCACAAACATCCTTGAAGTTCTAAGTTGTCTACCCCTTCTTCCAAAGGACATAAACTCTCATTTTGTTTTTTTCCTGAATTCCAGTCAGTCCAGTCTTGCCTGCCAGCTCATCTTTCACCTCATGGGGCTTCTCCTGCACCTCTAAGATTTTCTTGAAGAATATTCAGCCTTCCTGGACTCTTCCCTTCAGGACTGCCTTCAGAACCCTGGCAGCCATTCTTCCAAACAGACTGATGTATGGTCTCTGAGAGTCCACAATGGCAGCTCTGCTACCAGAAAAATGGAGTTCAAATTCTGGTGTTCTAGGCTTTTGCATTAACCTTTCCACCAGAGTGCTATCCTAATACATAGGACAAACACAGAAAAAAAAAAAAAAAAGAGGTAGGATAAGGCATGAGATAAAGAAGAAGAGTGGCAAAGGAAAAGGTCCTGGCATGAAAGTAGCCATGGAAGAAATCTGTAAATACATAATGACTTCAACTTCTTCAGTGACGTAATCTTCTCTGTCGAGACAAAAATTGAATGAGATATAGTGGTGGCACTTCCATAAACCCAAAGTTTCAGGAAAATTTAAACATAAATACGCTGTGCTGCTTTTTGTACTTCTATTTTTCAAAACTTTAAAATGGATTTTATTGAGTCCCTGGACTTATCCAGAAAACTAAAGAAGGTAAATATTGGGCAAGCTACACTATCTTTCTGATTTTACCAGCATACTTGTGCTGAACCAGTGGTGAGAAAGATGCTGGACAAAGGATCCCTTATCTTATTAATGCTTTGTTGTTTGCACTGTAAATATAACTTGTTCAGAAAAGTTTTTCTAGTCCTGAAACAACTCGTTCCTGAAAAAGAAATGCATTAATGAAAAAAATAAAAAAAAAAAAATAAAAAAAAAAAAAAAAATAAAAAAATTACTGCACAGCCAGGAATGGAAGCTGAGAATTCAGACTACATTATGCTTCTTACCTGTCTATAATGAAACATCACTAGCACCAAATTAAAGCAGAAAGAGGAAATGTGCCGCACTGATGTGGCCCTACAATTTCCATTGCATTTGTCTGAGAGTAGTGGCAAGTTCTGAATGGAATTAACCTAAAAGCAACATCAGAACTGGAGAAGAGATACTGGGTTTGGGCTAGCTAAAGAAAGGAACATCACTGTTGCAGAACTGTTAAAGCTGATTCAGGTGAGCTCAATGTCTCTTCAACTGTGTCAGGCAGAAACATAAAAGCTCTGAAGTGTCAGCCTTTAATGTTCAGGAGACAGACTCCCCTTTCATGCTGAAGTACAGAACATAGGTTGGGTGGTAGAACACGCAAAACTTAGTAGTCAGAGAGTGGTGATGACAGGTATTAAGCGGCATGAACATTGTTGAAAAGTAAAATATCACTTAAACATTTTGGCTTTAAAAAGTCTTAGAATGCAGAGTTGACATAGCATTGATATTTCTATTTCTATCATAAGGAATTGTGTTCTGAATGATATCAACAACGGAAACACAAATTAAACTGTGTCTTGGTATTATATTGCATAATTAGAGATCCATAAATAAATATGCAAACTTTAATGGAATTTGCAATTTTATATAAGTGATGCATAGTCAGAATGTTTCCCCTAAGGAATTGCTTTTTTAATCCTAAAGGTTTTTTTTCACATACACATAAATGTGAAATAATTTCATTGAAAGTTTAATTCTACAATACATGCTCCAGAGAGATCGTGCTATTTTATCAGGGTCACCCCAGAATCTTGAATTGTTATATTAGCATAGCTTTAAATGCAATTTTCCACTTGCTGCTAGGATCAGTTTGAATGATTCAGTCTTGTTTCTATGTCTTATTATTTTATAAGCAGTTGAATGTCAAGCATCTCCTGGTGTCACTAATAGGAGCTGCTCCCTTAAGTTAGTGAGAAAAGTAATGACCCTGTAAATCAATTTATGTCTGAGTATGTACTGCTGTGTGTTCACGCTGATAACTGATTGATTCTGGTTGTGAAAGTCACTGCAGAAAATACTTAGCTGTCATTACACATTGACAGGAACAATTGCCATAAACACAAACACCTCCAAAGCCCCCAGACAGTTTTCAGAAAGCTCCTCATCCTTTAAAAGTAAAGCATTGCATTTTTAATACTGCAACACATAAAAGTCTTTTAAAACACTTCAAAGCAACCTTGTCTCCAAACTAACATGAAAGCAAGCTCAGAGGTAATTTAATATGTGTGAAGATATTTGATGGTTAGAAGGTATCACTTAGGAGAGCACATCAGCATTTTTTGGGAACACTCAGCATCAACATTCATAGGGCACAGGATGTTTCTCCTCTAAAAAAAAAAATAGTTACGAATTCAACATTCCTGACATTAAGAACAGCAGACAAGACATTCAGTAGAGGGCAAAAGGACAGAAAGCATGCATAATGTTCTGTTGAAGCAATAAAAACAGATCACACAGAGGACTGATAGGAGTCTGAATAGCACAGTAAAAATCATGTTGATGCCTGAAAGGCATGGCACAAATTACCTTGATTAAGAGATCATCAATAGCTTCAGTAGGTACATAAAGAGCAGGAAAACTCTTGCGATGATATTAAGACTCAGCTGTTTGTGAAACTAGAAGACTGTGGAAAAATAGTGCTTAATCTAGTAAAGAAGAAAGAAGTTTTTAGTGGCAAACTACAGTTGTGCCATTTCATGATGAGGAACTGGAGAGAGAATGGAGAAAAGTATGGTGGATGGACCTGTCTTCTGTGTGATGCACTAGGTTGGAGATGCCCGGAGACTTGCTGGGGGAAGGGTTTGCAAGGGATAAAAAGACCCTGAAGGAGAAGATAGGCCAGCACAAGTTGCTCTGCCTTTAATGGGATAGACAAAAAAATACTTCTTGTTTCTGCATGCATCTGTAGGATGGGCTGGGACAACTAGCAGGACCTGGAACAGATTAAATGTTAATTTTTGCCCTAGAGGACTGACGGTTTTAGTCACTGCAGTTTCGGTCACTGCAGCTTCCAAGACTTCCCTTCACTTCCCTGGTGCTGAAGGAAACCTTTTGCCAACAGAGCCCCCACAAGCCATAGAATCTTTTGAGAGCCACCACAGTGGCAAAGTCTGCTTTTGGGCCACATAGAAAAAGTTTGGGCTGTTAGCTGTTTCTAGAGTTGAGTAGCATGAGTTTTAAAAGAGACCCTGTGCAATACCCTGTGGATAACTCATAGCAATGTTGAATAGAAAGAAGTAAAGCACTAAGTTAAGAATTTTTGCTGAGGTTTACTTGCCCGTTGTAGAGATAAAGAATTAAGGGGAAAGAGAAAACTTTCTCTCACAAAAAAATATTTGTAGGCCTTATTTTTTCCCCTGTCATTTTGAAGTTACTGTTTTAAAATAAGTAGATGATTTTTTTTTCCCTAGGAGGACAGTGAGCAAAAGAAGGGACTAGCACTAATCATCCAGATGTCTATTTCCACTGAAAAGTCACTTTTTCTTTGGAAAAGCCATAATTCCAGAAGGATTAATGCAACAGAGAAATGGTGAAAAGTAGTGGAGAGGGTCTATACATTTGGATTTCTTCATACAGGGACCTAATTTGATGAATAGTAAGGAGGCTAAATGAAAATTAAGCTATCTATGAATTAAGACTGTTGCATGCCTTGCAACATAAATTAAAATATCATAAAGGCTGTAAAGATATTAAATGATTTCTAATTCACTGATACTGAGATACTGAGATACTGACTTAACAGCCCTAAAAAGAAAGGCAGGAGGCATAAAGTAAGCAGATGACTTTTTTCTCTGATGTAGAAATAAAAATCCCAGCTGCCTTAAAAAAAAAAAAGTTGAAATTTTTCTTTGTATTGTTAAAATTCTTTGCAAAGCACTCAGGAAGTCTTTGAACTCTGAAAGGTACCCGTGTTTAGAAGCTATGAACTTAGTGGAGTTGATCATGGCATGTACTACTTACCTTATAAAGAGATCTCTGATGGTATTTGGTTCTTGATAGCAAATGTTGTAGTTGAAAACTGCAGCTGAAGAAATTGGGACTCAAAAGAAGGTGCTGCTTGTCAGTGGTAACACATTTAGTGTATCATTTTACCTAGAAAAGTATTGTTCTATCAATAATATCTTGGATCAGTGGAATGAAAGAGTACAACTCTGGACTTCTATAGCTCCAAACAGTATTTAAGGGTGTAGTTCTCATTTGATTATTGTTTGCTGCAAGGCATGTGAAGTTCAGGTTAGATGAGATGGTTTTCAATCTCCTCTTTAGCTTTAATATTTCTGACTCTATAAAAGGTGGCCAGACTGGCAGCCCTGGAGCATAAGTGTTTCCCTTTGTTTGCACAACAGGGACCATACAATGAGCTCCAGCGCACACATCCTTTATAATAACTCCAAATACTTCCTGCAGGGTCCAGTTCTGTGGAAAAGAGATGTGTCCATCCTGAAGGGGTACAAAAAGGTGGAGGCATGCCAAACAAACCTCAAATATTGTCTATCTGTGAAAGGGAATAATTTTCCTAGGATTTAGACAGAGGACTAATTCATATAGCCACTAATAGTCAACAGATGGTAATTACTACTGGCTACTAAAAGCTAGGTCAGATTTGAGCCAAATGACCCAGAACTAAAATGCTCCATATGCCATCATTGTGCTGTCTGGTATGCTCCCACTGAAATAAGGCCATTCCCTTCAAGCAGGAAGCTTTAATGCTCTCAGCTAGATAAAACAACTGCTTTGACATTTCTGCTCCACTGTTAGTTTTAGCTCTTGCTACATGCTGTTTATAAGACTTTAGTTTTAACCTTGGAGTGACCAGGGAAAACAAGACACTGTGAAAGAGAGGAAGTGATGGAAATAGTAAAGATCCTCTTAGAAGAGAACATCTCTCTAAATCCCAGTCAGCCCATGAACTAGAAATTAGGTTAACATTTTTTTCCTTCTCTCTGTGCTCTTCAAGATCTTTTCCAAGGCACTGGGTGTTAACCAATTGTTAGCTGAATATCAGTCATGCTGGGTGGTACATTTAATTACATGTCTTTCAGTTAATTTAGACTGAAACTGTCTGGATTTAATCAGTTAGGTATAGCCTGATACAAATCTAGCTGGGAGCTGTTCGTCAACAACATAGCAATGAGCAAAACAACTTGTTGTGTCTGGAAAAATATGAATATTGCTTACTATTAGGACATGCAGGACACATAGCAAATTTATATAGCTAGTCATCTATAGTTCTTCATCACTACAGCATCTTGTGTTCTCAGGTATTAATTTTCTGCAGATTAAGAGTTTTGAGAAGCTGCTGTGTAGTAAGGATTAAAATGTTGCTTCTTCAAGCGACAATTAATAGGGAGGGAAGTTCACTGTGTGTAGGAGATGACCCACACCAACTCTGTTTTAGTTTCCTGTCTAACAAAACAGTCTCTGTTGAGTACTGTAACAGCAACAAGGTTTTTGGAAGTCCTGACCTAGGCCTAACAGTAATTATTAATTACACTACAGTGCCAAAGTCTTACATTTATTAATGCATGGGTTCTTTTTAGTCCCCTTGGGAAATGGCCCTGAATTGCTACTGTGTTTATAGCATGCCGTATACATGATTAAGAATTTCCCTGGTAGGAAACCACACATCTTCTGCTACAGATACAGGATTTACTTGGAATCAGACCTGCTGAATGCAGACTTTCTGAAAAAAAATATAATTTTATTTCTACTAGCTAATAGTGTTAAGGAAATACCTAAATATGCATAAGGTTTCTTCAGGACATTGCTTCTTTCTTTGACTGCTGCAGGGTAAGCACTTCCATTTTCATTATTATGGCCTGTTTCATTGTAGTATAAATCTCAACCTCTTGAAGAAGAACTTGCTAGCAATTACATAACAACATTATTTTATTTTTTTAATTTTTTATATGTAAAGTCCTGTAGCTATGTGTTAATGCTTCCCTGTGTCTGTGTGGTAGCTCAATAGATGATGTGAAACGTCTTTTTCTTTTTCCCTTATGAAGGTAGCAAAATATCAACTAAAATGCCAATATATGCGTTAATAAAGAAACAGCATAATGCTGTATCAGCAGGTCTTATTTCAGAAATTAAACCAAAGAAAACAATCCAAACAAAACTTGTAATACCAAATCATTTTTAGATAATGCTAAGACATGAGACAGAGCAAGCAAACTGCAAAATCTGCAGTTTTATATATGAGGAAGTCAGCAATAGGCTATTAATAAACAGAAGTATTTAAAAAAAAGAAGGAAAGAAAACAATGAAAAACAAATATTTTTATAAGTATATAACTCTAATTGCAAGAAGATGCATAAGTACTTAAAGTTTCCAGCAAAGTATCATAAAGGCATATTGGATGATACACAAAACAGAAAACTCAAAGGTATTTGTCACTGTCAGACTAAAGTGGTGAAATTACATCCTCTCTGGAGTACCATTGCAAGACATGTGCTACATTAATTTCTCTTGACTTTTTTACTTCCACAAAAAAACCTGTGCTCATCAGTAAAAAACTTAGAATTAGTGACTAAAGGATGTATAATTAAATGTTTCTTGGCTGAACAGTTTATGTATTTTCAAGTGGTTTTAGATGATACCTATAACTGTCTAGAACAGTGACTATGCTGTCATACTGCTATGACATTTTGTCCACCTGCTCAGTGGTAAAATATCTAGGATAAAACCCTTGTCCCACTGGCATCAAGTAGATAAGTTTTTGAGGATAGGACTAAGGTTTGCTTCTCTGGTCATTTGAAAACTGTCTTTGTTTTATAATTTTAGATACTTAGGAGTCTAGAGCAGTCTGTATTTAGCATGAAAAGATCTCACTGGGTATTTTGTTGAAGAAAAGAAACTCTTGAATAAGGTTGATTTATATAATTCTTCATTGAGGCTTATCACAAGTACAGTAATTTCACAACTATAAGGAGCACTCTTTTGACTAAAATTTTGATCAAAACACGGAAGTGCGCCTTATAATCCGGTGCACCTTATATATGGACAGAGTTCGGAAATTTGCCAACCTGGAAGTGCAAGCCGCGAGCCAAGCCACGGCAGCTGCAAGAGCTGCGCCAGCCATGAGCTGAGCTGCAAGCCGAGCTGCGAGAGCTGCACCAGCTGTGCACCGTGAGAGCTGTGCCAGCCACACCAGCTGGCGCCGGGAGCGGGCAGGAGTGCCGGGGCCCACAGCATGGGGAAGGCACCTGGGGCTGCGTTTGAAAAATGTTCACAAATTGAGCACCTGCCAGTAAACCCTGTGATTGCGCAATTCCCTTACTAATTCATTACTTTGTTGCGCATGGATCCTCGCTGCAAAAAAAGTGCGCCTTATAGTCCATTGCACGTCATAGTTGTGCAATTACTGTACTCTGAATACACAATCCCAGAAACCGCTCAGAAAATACAATAACTGCATATGTGTCTTTGTGTCAAGTTGGAGGTTCTTGAAATGCTGCTCACTTTTTTACCAGAGCTATTTACACCTTTCTTCTGTTAGAATATTTAAGTATTATTCCCATCGATCTTTAACCAACTTCAGTTTTCACAGCACTAAGTGCTTCTCCCGCTATCTGCATCATCACTTAGTATCTTGTTATGAAGTATCTTGGGGCTGATGTCTCAAGCAAGGCAATTGCCAATAGTTACCATGAGCCAGAAAACCGTAAGAGCAGTAAAATAAAGGAAATTGAAACATGTGGTCACTCAGGAAAGAATAGAGGAATTAGAAAATGTTTAAAAAACCTCCATCACCCAACTCCACACATATGTCACTTCACATGACACACAAAAGATGTTACTAAGAAGGCTTTGCCTTTTCTGCCCTTTTTTTTTGCCTTTCTTTAATTTTTTTACAATCAACATTTAAAATAACATTAAATCAATTAATAAGAATGTCGAAGTAATAATTTTCTATCTTTGCCTACCAAACATCAATTGAATCACAAAAGACTTGGCTGTCAATCAGCAAAATTAAAACACTAATGGATATCATAATGCATATCATAATCTTCATGTGCTACAGCTGGGTCTTGTGCATGGATACAAATTAATGGTAAAGTTAATGCTAGATTTCTAGCCTTCCACTGATTTCCTCATGCAGACTGAGGGATAATTACTGTTTTGCATGTCAGCTTATTCCAAAGCTGCCCTGAATTCTGGGACTGGACAAAACAGGGGGAGAAAAAGGAGAGGGGGGTGGTGTGTTCTGTGGTTTCTCTGAAACTGCAAAGGTGCTGAGTTGAAATTGGCCATCCACAATGGAAAAAATATGAACAGAGAATAATTAAAGATGGCATTTTGGGGTTACAACTGTAGAGTGTTTGTTGTAACCAAAATAAAGTTAAATTAAAGCTGAAAGAAACAGCTGCACATTAAGCCCTATTTAATATTGATGCTAACTGAAGTATGGATTTGAGTGCGTCCTTCCTCAAGGTCTTTGCCTTGTATCACTGCCTTACTGTATAATAAAAAGGATTTCTACCTAAAAAAACATAGTAATTACTCATGAATATATCCTCACTGTACTTTGAGAAGGAAAATATCTTTTTCCCATTGTAAGGCTCTTTCAATGGTGCCAAAATACTTAGAAAGGCTCCGTCAAAAATTACAGTCCCCATGAGCAAAATACCCTCTGTTTTTAAGTGGGGGAGTGAAACTCTGTAGCTTGCTCAGACTTGATGCTTTGAAAGTGAAGAATTATGTTGAAAATTCTTTTAACCAAAGCTGTTTTCTCACACATATTAATTTGCTCTACATATTGTTCTTTTTCATTTAGTCAATTAGTACACTTAGATGGTGAAGAATCTTGGCCTGACAGCTCTTGTTATTGGAAATCTCATATCCAGGTTGTTAACAAGAAGTATCTTGTCCAGTAGTTACTGACTGGTACGTATTTAAATCAAAAGCCATTGCTTTGCAGAAATCTACATGTACTCCCTAAGAGAAATAAAGCAGGAAAGAAATTGTGCTGAAAATAAGGGAACCTTCCTCCTTGCTGCAGCAATAGGAGAGGAACTTCTTATTTAGATTTATTGATAGTGGTGTTTTTGTTAGTGTTTTCTATGGCTTTCCCTTGCTCCCCATGTTGGTCATCTGGTAAGATAGTATAGTTTCAGTTGACTTGATTATTCTTTTACTAGATTAGTTGTCTTTGTAATGAGGATGAAGAAACAATTTTACCTGCTGTAGCAGTTGTGCTTAGATTAGCAGTTTATTTTCAAACCTAGTCTCTTGATCAGCCACACAACCCCTTGTTTGCTGTTACATCAGGGAAAGGTTCATGACTGCATAAATCTGATCCCTTCAGAGGAAAATGTGCTTGAAGTGCTGTAGGGCAAACCCAGCACACTAAAATTACCAAGTGTTCAATCTGCAGCACGAGCCACAGCCCAAAGGTGTGTAGCTGAAATGGCCATTAGCATCATCTCTGCTGATGCAGTCCTGATGAGCTACAGCTCCTGCTAATGTGACGTGGCTGCTGCTGGTGTGTCAGCAGCCTATGCAGACCAGATAGTGTTGCCAAGTGAGAGACAGAAAGATCCCCTTGATCAGTGAACTTCTGAACTATCTGGTATCACAAGGTGGTGAAAAAGCCATGGCAATGTGCATATATTTTCTTACACTATAAAAAGGAACAATAGCAAACATTATTTCAAATTTAACTTAAACCTTATTTGCTTAAAGTAGCAGAAATCATAATGACAAGGTTTTTGGTTGGCATTAATGACAAGGTATGGCCTTTGGATATTTTCAGAAAAGTCAAGTCGACTTTGGACTTAGGTTAAGAAATACTGCCCTTGGAAGTGCTTCTGGACAACTGTCAGTCACATCCATCCTTGTTCAACGCAGTTGTGAAATCACTGCGATGATTATTAAGGATGACATCAGCTGAATTTACAGTGAGAGTAAGACAGTATTTGGATTAAAATAAACTCTGAGGGTTAACTGCCTGAGGCTTGACCCACAGTACATTTCAGTACATTTAGTACATTGGAAAAAGGGAAATCAGAACAGATTTATATTAGTTCCTATGATTAAGAAAATGAACATACTATGGTGTAACAGGTTCAGAGTATACGCATCACCACATGCCTGGCTACAGCTAAAGTAGTGCATGACTATGTTTTACCATTCACAGCTGGTGAAAATAGTACAAGTTTCCTATACTAACTTGTTTTGTGGCAAATATTTCTATCCTGGTAACTTCAGCAGAAGAATATACCTACTTACAGAGAGAATAGCCTGTCTCTAAGGTTCACTGACAAAATTTTCTACATAATCCTTCTGCCTCCTATGCCTGTGCAAAGCAGGACTACTAATTAATGATTTTTTTTTTAAAGGAAGGAACTATCATTAATGGATGTTAAAGTATTCAGTTCTACTGTGTCACCAAATACATTGCTTTAACAATTTTCTAAAATTTTCTGCCTTTGAGGGAGATTACCTTCTGCTTTGTATTTCATTTTCCAAGATATCTACATTTGCATATACTTAAAGACTTACAGAGGCTAAGGAAGAGATGAAGTAATCCAAGGTACAGTAATTTCACAATTATAAGCCACACCTGACTATAAGCCACACCTCCCGGTAGTTGCGTAGACCAAGGGATTTGTCCATATATAAGCTGCACCTGAATATAAGCCACACTTTTTTCTTTCTTTTTTTTTTTTTAAAAGCGAGGATCCATGTGTAACAAAGTAACAAATTAGTAACAGAATCGCTGCCAGCTGGGTTTGGTGTCAGGTGCTCAAGTTGCAACAGTTTTCATAGACCAGCAAAGCCTTTAAAGGCAGCCCCAGGCGCCCTCCCCTGCTGGCTCTCACTTCTGGGTTGGCATTTCACTGGGATTTGTCCATAAATAAGCCACACCTGAATATAAGCCGCACTACTGGGCTAGGCTGGCTTCTTCAATGAAAAAGGTACGGCTTATAATTGCGAAATTACGGCAACATTTTTTTTCTGGTTTTGCCTTTTACTGTCTTTGAATTCTATTATTCCATTTCACTCCACTATTCTGGATTCTTTTGGTACACTTATCAAAATTTTATAAATCAAATAAATGACCCAGCAAAACAATGAAAATTCTCAGTTATGGACCTAAGAGTAGTCAGCTGACAATAGAGGCTCGTAGGCTAGCACCTGCTTTCAGTGTGCAAATCCATTTATTTTACATAGTGTATGGAATCTCAGTCCTCTCTGCTTGTCTGACTGTCTCACATTGATATGTAAAGGAGTGTTTATAAGCATTTCCTCAAACATTTTAGGGAAAATAATCTGGGTTATCATAAAATGCTTAAATTATGAAGACTAACCCAGCCTATTTTGGCCAAGGAAATCCAAAACTATTCAAGTACAGGGATGAAATCTTCAACAGCAGGCTGATAGACAACTACTAGAGAGGAATGCCAATAATTTATACACAGGGAATCATTGGAGATTTATATCGTAAGTAAAAATTTCAATATTAGTGTGAAATATTTAGCATAAGCTTTGGTTTGTGCCACACCACTGTTCTTTTCCTATTTGTATTTTATTATTTTTTAACTAAACTCTGAGTGTGATTAAACTCAATGGATATTCATTTTCTTTGAAGATGGTCAAAATGTCCCCGTCCAAAATGTCCTAGTCCTCATGTTTCCTTTTCAGCCATCTTCCATTTGGAAAATTGATTTTTCTAAAGTCTTTTAGAACTTTTCAGACATTTCATGTTTTACAGAGCTCTCTATTCACACACATGTTAGAAGAGGTGTTGTGGTTTAGGTGCAACTTCCATTTGTGGGATACACAGGAGAAACATTTTACTGAAAGGAATCCAGGTGGATATCTGCACTTTAATGAGAGAAAGAGGGCTTTGCTATATAGGACACTTAAGATCCTTGGAAATCTATTATAAGCCCTTTCAACTTCCCCAGCCTTGAGCTGCCATTTTACAGGTAAATGTACTTCAAAGGGACAATGAGGTCAAACAAGTGATAGAAGCTAAAAATCCCTAAGATGTGATTCTGCTGCTACTTGCAATTTGCTGCATGGAATTCAGTGAGTTGTTCGTCTGTGCTTGAAATTATTCATCCTTACCACAGAGATAAGAAAACATACAACTTCCAGCTGATGGAAATATTCCAAGACTTAATTAATTGTGCAATCATTTCATGAGAAAAATTGCCTTTGCGTAAACTCCAAGACCCTACCCCCACCTGGAATTAGTCAGAGATGCTTACAGGAATACTTTCAATGTAAATCAAACTGAGAGTGTTTCCTTTCCAAATAACTAAGCTCTGGACTATTTTTATTTACAGACGAGCAATATAAACGTCAGTGTCCCATGCTCTGTTATTATAAAATAAGCTGCAATCAGCTATTTATATTCAGAGATATATTTATATCTGGTTGAGAAACAAGCATTGAATAGCAATATTATAAAATCATATTAAGGGTGTTTAATGAGATTCCTGGAATTCAGTTTCTTTTCAAAAACATTACTAAGCAGCAAATGAAGGGTCCCCTGGACATTTGTGTGTGCAACATACTTGTATATTTTAAACACAAAACGGTTATTCTGTCTTTAGGCATCTCTGTTGAAGTCCTTTCCTGAGAAAGAGGTGCCGGCATACTAACTATAACATTTTCCACATTAAATAATGCAAACCAAAGCCAGTATTTACATAGGATTCAGATGTCCTTCCTCTCCCTGCATTTTAGAATGGTAATATATTTTGGTAAGTGGTACAATATATAAGATATGGTCTGCCGCTGTTGGTCTCCTGAAAGCGTTTTCTGTGATAAATTGAAGATTGTATCATATCTCAGCACAGTCAATCTGTTTCACAGTCAGCAATATTTCAGTTTATCATTTATCTGTTTTTTACCATGGTACTTTAGGTCCTAAGATATTCTGTGATTCCTTGTTAACATTAGTAAAGAGTACATTGAGCATTAATTCAATTGAACTCTCTTTTATATTCATTATACATTGAGACATTATAATTTCAAACATGGAAGTTCTCAGAGTATGTCACTTATTTTCTGCTTCTGCCCCCTCCACCTTTTAGAAAACTTCATTTAGAAAGCAGCCATTCACTTGGAGTTTCTTGCAATGCTTTTTTTCTAGCTACAAGATTAATTTATTTTAAAAGTAGTATTGTTCTAGGACAATGTTCTGAAACAGTTTCAGACTGGGGAGAAAGAATTTTTTCCCCTGACTGATTTGAACCCTTTGAGCTTTGAAATGCAAATCTGATTTTATATTTTAGGTGGTAGAGGCAAATTTGGGTTGTTTTTGTTGCATGTGGGAACTCTTTCATGACATGCCAGCATAAGGATCTTATTTGAATGTTGTAGCACAGCTTAGATGAAACTGGGCTCCAGGGCAAGGAATGAAATGTTGTGATCTGTTCAAGAGGGTTTGATCCTGACATCTTCCTAATCTGGCAGCTAGCTCTGGCCTGTAAGAGAAGTGGTACCACATAGGAGAGGACTCATTTCTGTAGCATTTGAGCATGTTTTCCCCTCTAAAAATTTTTCCTTAAAATTTAAGAGGCCGGAGAAGGAAATCTCTAACTGTTATGAATTATTATGGCTAGAAAGTCTGTTCTTCTCTGGTAAGAATTTAGGGGTTGAAGCAAATACTGGGTTGCCAAAGAACAAGAGTAGAGTGAGAACACATATGACAGGGAGAGAACAAAAAAAATCCTTCTCAGAAAATAGCGGCAGAATCCTTTGTGACACAATGTATATACTCAGGCCAGTTTTATGCACTGTATTTTTGAGTCACTTGTAATTTTTCTCTGCATGAACCTAGAGTCAGCCTCTTGGTTCTTGGTGCTGTTGGCAATTATGGTTTCTTTTACAGAAACAGCAAGAATTTGTAACTGCTATCAGATTAAATATTAGCATTCTCATCCTCAGAGGGTTTGTATTTGCTTTTGATGTCAAGAAGAAGACTGTCACTGATCCATGATGTCTTTACAAAGACTCTAGTGGAGACTTTGAATGTCAGTAGACCACAGTTGGAGGGACTATAAAGAATGTCCAACACAGAGCCTTTATTGTTTTAGTTAATCTAAGGATGAACAGATAGTAATATTTGGAGTCACATTGTATGTTTTTTCCTTTCTATCATTGCTGTGTGGAAAAGGTAGGAATCAATATCTCCTGAGTATGTAAAAGTACAGCAAGATTCAATCTCAGCAACAAAGTTGAATTGTCCAATTTCAGCACTTGCAAATGAAGGTGTCTGCTGTGTATCATAGAGGACTGTCCTTTCAGGAATGTGAGCAGAAAGCAGTAGATCTGACAGTTTTGTTCATTAGCATTTGCCTCTGAGTAGTGATCAAAAGTGACTAAAATGCCTGAATGGATATTTTCTGCACCAGTTTTTTGGTTTTTAGCACTTCGGGCATTTTGGAATATTTCTTCAAATGTCCTGAAAACTGGATTTTCTGTTGCACTTAAGTGAACTCAGCAGTGCAGATGCTAAGGGGGGAGTACATATACTTAATGGTTGCTCTGAAGCTGATGACAACATGCTATAAAGTTGAAGATAACAGACAATATTTCCAAGGGATGGTCTGCCTTGAATAAGCAGAACAAGGTATGTCCCAATCTCCTTACCTTCTAGCTAACATTTCTGTAGTTAAGAACTTTGTCACATAGAAATTTCTCTCTGGGAAATCTGGATCTACAAGGTGTCTCATCCTGTATCAGGGACAGGAAATAAAAATCCTTCATTATCTCTTTTCTTCCTCTTTCTACACCAGAAAATACAAACAAAGCTCAAAGAAAGAAAGCAAGATAATCACCATTCATTTCCTCTGTTTTCTTTGGATTGCTTCTTTTCCTGCTCTCCGGTCAGGTGTATAATAAAAAACAATATAGGGGTGTAGTGAAAATTAGCTTAGGAGTTCCTGTCCTGACATTAATCATTATAGGGCACAGGCTAATTTCTCATTTCCAAGTCATAGTGATGCTGCCTGCTCAGCTGATGTGGTATAGCAGTTGTTCTCTTCTGCTTGGCTGGGGAGACCTTGCTGCAGAATGCTGGCCACCCAAAATATGCTTTAGGTGGTATCTGTCTCTTTGTGCCAATTCTGCATATTAAAAGATATCTGCAGCGCCTGTATCAGAAATATCTTTCCTCCTAACAAATCCAGCTGTATTTGTCATCATTTTGAGAGAAAAGCTGAAATATTTGTCAAATGACAGTGCAACATTGATGCTAATTAAAGGATGTTGAGAATATGATAGCAAATTCCCCTCGCTGTTTATTCTCATAACATAAAATCTTTACATTAAGCTTCCAAGGAAATAAAGCTTTTTGAAATGCAGGCATAATACTGCTGGGGCTCATACTATCACCCAGGGAGGCACCTGTGTAGACTAAAACAACACAGCACATGGTAGAGAAAAAGCCTTTCCCTGATAACCTCACTTGACCACTGCATCCTCACAATTGATCTTCAGTCTGGCTCTTGTGGATTGATTAGAAGGGGCCATTTCTCAGTTTTACATTGATTTATTCAGGAAAGTCAGGAAAGTCAAGAAAGAAAAAAAGTCTTCTGTCCCAGGAAGGTGAAATGAAACTTGGAGTATTTTGCTGTTCCCTTATTATTATAGAATGTGAATCACCATTATGTTGCTTAGCCATGTTTTCTTTATGACCAATTTGTTGGGTTTTTTTCTGTTCCTTTCAAATAGTTTTGCAGACTTGTTTTATACCTAGGATATGAAGGATCATAAGAATGACTTTACAAAGGTTTTTCTCTCTAGTGGTATAAAGAAAATTCTTGCCACATTCTTTGTTGAATTATATTTAGGAGTTATAAATGTAGGCAGAACTGTCTGTTTGAAAAATTGGACAAAGAGTCATGAGGTTTTATCATGAGTAATATTAGTACTAGAAGTGGATTTTTTTGCTATTCATAGAAAACAGAAATACTATGTATTTTTCTGGTCAACCACATTATATCACATTTCCATTCATATGTAGGACATTGGTTGTGTGAATAGTAAGGAGTGAAGGATTTTTGTTTTATATCTGCCATGACTTCTTGGGAGACACCTAGAATCATGGGATATAAGATTAAGCTTATCAGAAGAAAATAATAGCGTTCCAAATTCATATTTTTATAATGCCTATAATTTGCTGATAGACCATCTGTGTTCACAAAAAATGAACCTCAGCATAGCAGTTAATTCATGACCAGCACAGATTCTATTGCAAAGATCTATTGAATAGTTGTTATAGTGAGATGCAGTTAATGAGTATTAATTACTTGTTTGCTCAAATAAGAGAATAGCATTTTCAGAAGGATTAATTTCTCAATCTCAGTGAAAATATTGGTAAATGACTTAACCAGAGAACAGCAGTTTCAATCCGTGACTGTTCTGGAAATAATCTCTAACTATGATGCACTATTTGTCTAGACATAGGGGGATTCTTAGTGAGAAAATGTTACCACAGATATTTTGGATATTAGAACCAATTTTCTATTTTTAAGGCAGTAATTTTATGTCTGTCTTAAAATTTCATTTCCATATCTGTTTTCAGCTATAAATACATACAAAATTTTATGAAAGTAATATATCTGTAACATAAAACTTCTCTGAAAAGTGCTTCAAAGATCTTTTACAGGCTGTATCATCCTGGCATTCTTGTTGAGCATTTCATCACATCTCTTCTCTTTCAAACAGACTTCTGTTTTCAGTCTGTAACAGCAACCAATGAGTAAATAATGAAAAATAGAAAATAAATAAAGCTTTGATGAAGAATGAGTTGTTGAGGGGTAAATTTGTTTTCAAATAATATTTGTTCTGTGAAATGGGAGGGGAAGTTTTCAGCACTTCTTTTAGCAGTTTCCTCTTACTGTTCAAACTGTGATCTGGTTTTCCTGATTTTTCCTGGGAGACCAATCTGAGTGTGGTGATGCACAATTATTTATTATTCCCGTGAGTACCAGGTTCCACACACTAAACATTGATACTTTTAAAACATCTTCTATTCCAAGGCTTCTCTACCTTTCCGATGACTTTGGGTAGTAATACTTCTTCCAGTGCTATTAGTGAATATGTAGAACTAGGTATCACACATTTAGCAAGCTGTATTCTACCACTTTGTCCAGGTACATTTTGAGTGTAATGACAAGCCAGAGTTACTGTCATGAAATAAGATGTCATCACAAAACAAATGATTGAATGTCCATAATATCTCACTGTAAAGTTAAACACATTTTATCATGAGAGTTCAGGTACAGATTAACTAATATTTGGCATAAATTTTCATGCCATTACCAAATTGCATGCTAGCCACCTTTAGCCAGCAGTGTGCTTCAACCTTTTCTTCATGATCAGACAGAAATCTGCAGTTTTATATCGACATCAATACTTGTTTTTCCTATTTCCATTATTTGCACTTTTTTCTGTTACTCATTTTGCACATCGGTATGCTCAAAAATTACCAACTATTCATTTTTTTAAAGTATTCATCATTTTTCTGACTGAAACATCAAGATGACATTGAATTATGACATTTGTGTTGATAACTACATTGACAATGAAAATGCAATTCCTACCTTAGAAAATAAGTGATGATCCATTATTTCAGTATTTGTGCCAGACCTTTGCATCTTATTTTAAGCCAGCTGTAAATTATTGGATCATATAATTTTAGTTGCAATACAGTAGGCAAAAATGAACATATTTACATGCCCTTTTTCAGATGAATATCTCAGCAATATATTCCATGTGGGTAGTAATTGTGATGAGAGTAGCAAGTTCTGAGTTCCATGTACAGCTAAACTAAATTCTTCAAGGATGCTTCAAAGATCTTTTACAGACTGCAACATCTTGGCATTCTTGTTCAGCATTTAATAACATTTCTTTCAAACATACCCCAAGGAACAATTGAGGTGAATATTCAGAAGTCAATTACACAACCACTACATTTAGTTATGGTTTTTTCAAATACCAGTATATCTTAATTTTCAATTATAGTTAAATGTGTTAGTGAAAAATAAGGCTAGTGTTGTGCTCACTATTCAACATTGTTCTGAACCTCGACATACATTCTTCAAAAAAAACCCTGAATTTTTTTTCCTCTAACTAGAAAAAGTACCAAGCAGTCTAGAAAATTCCTACTTCAAATTTTAGAAAGCTCCGACAAAAGGCAAGAGCCCAGTGACCAAATCTACCAAGCACAAAAACTGTAGTGTTAGAAAACAGTTACACAATTATTTTCATGTGCTTCTGAATTTCCCATCACTTGGGAAATCTTCTACAAGCTGATTTCTTTCAGTTTCTATTACAAATTATAAATAGGGTATAAAGACTACCATTAATTCCTTGCGAACTGGATCATGTCCCTACTGTGTTTCTGTAAATAATAGTAGGTTTACAGATTAATCCTATCAAGACTGCGAGGGGCACTCCAATAGTGTGTCAGATTTATTATTTTGTGCTGGCCATTATCCAGATTATTAGGGAGTGGAGGGAGGCAAGGGAGGGGAAAGCAGTGATGGAGGGACCAGGAGTGGAGTAGTTTGCTAAATACATATTTACGCCATTACAGGAAAGGTCGAATAAATTGGGATGGGTGCATGGATATGTAATGCGGAGAAGAAGCAAAACTATGGAAGCTGAAGTTACTAGTAATTGTGAGTAAATCATGCAGTGTTGAAAATAAAGTTGAAAATAAAAAAATATGAGAAAATATGGGAGCCGTCTTAAAGAAACCCTTTTCTAATGACTTCCCTTTGTAGTCACATGGCCCTTATAAAATAATTACAGTATTTTCATCAAGTTTTAGCAGCTGGAACTAAGTTGCAGTCAACATTCTGAATGTGCTTTTTCCATTACCATAATTTTAGAACTTTTAATTTAAGACAGAGAACACAGAAGAAGCTTATATATAAACTTGTGTATGTTATGCACTTAATGTGGAACAGGCTTTCTGAATTGTATTCTTGTGTTTGATATTTATTCAATGAAATATCACAGTAATTTCACAAATATAAGCCGCACACCTTTTTCATTGAAGAATGCAGCCTTCCCCACTAGTGCGGCTAATCATCAGGTGCAGCTTATTTATGGACAAATCCCAGCGAAATGCTAACCTGGAAGTGCGAGCTGACTGGGGAGGGAGCTGCCGTGGAGCCGCGGCCAGGCGGGCTGGGGGCAG
>VRYO01002355.1:2207583-2224294 GCA_009812075.1 Sialia sialis
GAAAATGGTGCGGCTTATAATAGTGAAATTACTGTACTAATTCTTTCCAGACTATATCTGAAAACAATTGCCTAACTGCTTCATATTTTTTCAAACCTTAGCTTCTCTTCCTTGAACATTAGGTATTTCTCAGACACCAGATGACTGTAGCAGAGGCCATTTTATTACTTTATGCTTTTGCTTGAGGATGAATGCATGGTAAATCTTTGGTTTTTTGTTACCATTACCACTGCTCCCTCTTTCCTCTTAAGTCTGTGTGAAATTACCTAAAAAATTTCTTTATCATAGTAGCTGCATTAAATTTAGATTAAAGGATACAGGATACAGGAAAAGAGAAAGTATAAAGAAAAGAAAATTTCTGCAGCCTATATGGTCTTCACTCTCTGAATACTCTATCTTGCATGGCTCCAGTCTGAATAATTTGTGAGGAGAAAAGCTCTGTTTAGCTTTGGAGCTTTTCTTCCTGTCTTTCAGACAGATGCATATCCACTTACTGATTTGTGTGAAGAGTGAAGTGTTCCATGTGGTCCACTGTTCCAGCTCTCCAGTCTTTATTTTCAAAGGTGTAGGCTGTACCACACGAAAAAATACACTTTAGAGAAGAACACTTTTTTAATTAATTCTTTTTAATGTATTCTTTAATGTATTCTTTTAGTCTCAGAACTGTTCCTTGGTGAAAAGATCGTGTCATTAGCTAGACGAAAACTACAAACAGAACATATTTAAGCTTCATTACTTACAATTGGAAGTCAATATTTAGCACATGTAAAAAGCTGTGAATCTTAAGGTAAGATGAAGTCTTACTGAAAGCAAATCATGTTTTCTAAGTGGTAAGACTGGTTTGATCTGATCTTGTGTTTAGGCCCTCAGCCTAAAACATTCTTAACCCATGTTTTTAAATATGCATCCTCTCTTGTGTTCCTAAATGAAGCATATTTTTTATACCGGTCATATTTTTGGATCTTCTACTTACCTCCTATTCGTTAATTACAAGTATATTGCCTGTGCAGCAATTTTGTCTCAATCTGTGTTCTCATCTTTTTATTTCAAGATCTCAACCTTAATGATGCTGCTAGGTCATTCTGAACCCAGTTGCCTTCAGAAATGTCCTCCATTTTTGCCCATATGAAATATAAAATGTTTTGGATATGATTGTACCTTCTCATCCTTTACATCTCTGGGAAATCTCTTAGTAACGGGAATGCATTTACTAGTAAGTGCAGCAGTCAGTAATTAGGAATTTATTCTGAGCTGAAAAATTCAGTAATTCAGCTATATTTGACTACAAAATTGTGTCTTCATTTAGTTGTTTGCATTCTGTTGTCTAATTCCAATGTCCAGATGGTTTATTTTAGTTTTTAACTTTTATGCATGCCTGACTGACTAAACATTGATTTCTGAAATGTTCAGACTTCCAAAAATCTAAAAATACCACCCTGCAGTGTGAAGATCATTTCTAGACATGCTTTTTTTCCTGCTTGTCTTTGCAAATTCTCTCCTCTGTGCTTATCTAATGTGGTTTTTAGAAACTTATCAGAAACTCATAGAGAAAAAAGCAGCACAGCTGAAGCTGAAATTAACTGCTGAAGACTTTAATACTTCTAACATAGCTCGAGCCAGTGTAAGCTGTATTCATTCCTTCTTGGATTCTGATGGAACTCAATCTCCTAATACTAGCAGGTCTGAGCCTTATGAGTATTTAGTCAGTCTGGGATATGCCTAATTTAGGTTAAGATGATAGATTGAGGAAAACAGCCTGCTGCTGTTAGTGATTTGAACGTAATGAGCAGGATTTGATTTGTTACCTGTCCCTTCATGTTATAATCAGACTTTCAATAGTCTAAGGTTTTCCAGTAATTAATTATTAGACTGCCAATAAACTTCTAACAAAGTACTGTAGGGAACAAGCTACCATGAGATGACATATCTTAATGTAACTGGCTTTAGTGATCATATGTGACAGTTGAGTTATTGCTCCCACCATAGAGATAGATTTTTAGTAATTAAAGTAAGTTGATTGACAGTATGTTAATGTTCAATATTCTTGACATAGAAAAAAATGTACTGAATGTTTTTTAGAAATGTTACAATTTTTGTAACTGTCATATTTACTACAAGTTGTAATATATTAAAGATTTTTTCCCCAAAATATTGTAAAGGATGTATTTTTCAACAAGCCACTTGCATCTGCTGCCATGCAATGTCGATGGCAGCTATCAAGAGTAGTAAAGTAAAACACTTGTTAAAGAGCAAATGTGATCAAAGGAGGCAGTCAAAACAATCAAACTTTTAAAGTAGTGAGAAAAGTCATTGTAGAGCAAAGGCATGTGGAGAAGTAGTGGTGCACTTAAACACGTTCTGTTATTAACCTGTGTAAACAATTTGTGTCATCTCTCTAAGCAAGATTCAATGAGGCAGGTGCCAGCACAGACCAAAAGACCTAAAGATTAGTGAGAAGAATGGATGTGCCTGAGAACTGGGTGCTCAGGTTTGGTAAGAGTTTTAAAACTTTGATATCTTAGAAACTTCATGCTTTAGAAGAAAACCTCTGCAGTTAATCTTGTATGCTCTGGGCAAAAAAAAAAAAAATCAGTATGCTCAAACAACGCAACCTAATATAAAAACAGCTAGAAGAAGCAGTGCTCAAACAGAGATCCAGAGAGAAACCTTACCAGACCCTGTGTTCTCAGAGTCAAGAGACAGAAGTGATCTGAAATAGGAGAAATGATAAATTGAGGATTTTTAAATGCAGGGGATGGAAAAGTAGAGCTGCCCTTCTACAGCAGTCTGCCCCTAATACACTTCAATGTAGTTCATAGGGGGACCATGGCATTGAATTCTAGAAGCTTATGGAAGTGTTAGTTAAGGACCTCGTAACAGGTAATAACATCAGCTATGACATAACTTGGTAGCTAAAAAAAAAAGTAAATTTTTCTCACCAAATAATATTGAATTACATATGAATGCCATAAAACTGTGAGTCTAATTGGCAAAGAGGCTCAGCAAAAGTATGTGGAATGCTTGACAAACAGGTTAGAATGTTTCTAGCTGAATTTTCACTTTAATGATTATTATTGTTATTATGGGTATTAACGGGTATTAATGATTAATGCAGTTTTTGGTAGGGAATAATAAGTGTAGGCAAGATTTCATAGCATGAAAAATGGCTTTTGTAAACAGACAGTAATCTAAATCCTTGCTGTTTCCTCTGTATAATGGAAAGCAATCCTGAGGGTGTAAGATGGAGGAGATTTGACTTTTAGATTGCACTGTCATAAAGAAGGGTACTCAAGCCTGCATTCCAGCTTGTTTTAATAGAAAAAATGAATTTTTGTTTTTATTTTATTGAAATTATCGTATGAGATTTGTTCCAACCCAAAATTAAAAAAATAATAATTTTCGGATGTTGTCAGGATGTAGAAGTCATTTGGATTATTGTTATTGCTGTAGTCATATACATGAGGACTTAAAGCACCACAACTTGCAGTCAGGGTCTAGAGGGAATTGTATTACCTGCGTACAATTTCCTCTCCCTTGCTATGGTTTGGATGAAATCTGCTGAAACAATTTAGTTTCCTTCTAAAGCTATAGTCACTGCACCCTGGGGACAGCCTGCTCCCAGAAAGAAGAATATTAATTATTCTGGGCAGAAAACCTGAGTTCAAGAAGCTGTGGAAGTGAAAAGAAAAGTGTATCGCAGGAGGAAGACTGAGGTACATAGCTAGTTTTATAGCAAGGATGATAGAAATTCTAAAATACTTCAATGCAGTATTGAAACAAGTACTGCAGACTTTGTAGAAGTGGTCTGTGAAGCAGACTGGTACTAGGTCCTTTTGCACTGCAACCGCTAACAGTGAGGAGAACACTTGTGAACAAAAATCCAAACAAATTAACTTCCAGGGAGAGTATAAAAGTAAGAAGTAGAAAACAGTGCATAGCAACACCATAATCTCTACACAGACCTTTTACTGAAAGGGTCAGCAAATTGTTGGTAGAATAGCACACTGAATTGGTGACACTTCAGCCATGATTTTTCCGTTAGAACAATTCTTAGAAGTAGGTCATGCATCAAATAGTACCATTTCTTTAAGCTTATAATTTCAATATTTATGAGCTGATTTGAATCCCAAATCAAAAAGAAGTGCAGTTGTGCAGCTGTAGAAAACAACTTATCTGATGCGTAACTAATTGCCTGGAAAGGTTCAGCTGATTTCCTTGCCTCTGCTTCCCCTTCCACTTCATTCCCTAAGCATTTAAGTTGGTAGCAGAGTTTATAAAATCTAAGCAAGTCTCATAAATTTTGCTAAATGTTCACAAATCAGTTTCACTTTGAAGAAACGCTGAGATAGGGAAAAACATAAAATCAATGTGAGATAACTGCTTTAAAGTTCTTTTCTTGTTCCAAGAACCATGATTTCTGTGCGTTACTGGCCTTTTCAGTTCAGGAGGGGCAATGTGCTTGGCTCTGTTTCATTTTTTGTTGTTTTTGCTTTTGGTTCTCCCTGTTTCATAGCTTTAGCTGGTCCTTCTATTTTTATAATATTGCAATGTTTCTTGTTATGTATTTTTCAACTTCTAGGCACATATTTTAAAAAACATGCTTGTACCCCTGTACAAAACACAGATTCTGTTGCTGCTTGGTGAATGGAAGCAGTTCTGCTGGAGATGCTGAAGGGGTTAAAAAGCAGCTCTAAATCACTTAAGATATTTTTTATTATTTCAAAGAGTAGGTTTTTAAATTCAGGTAGTTTGAATATGAAGTTACATATAACACGAAAATAATCTGTCTTTAAACCGCTTTTTTTTTTAAAAAACCTTGTCTGTAGCTAGTACGTAAACCCAAAACCAGTCGCCAAGCAGGTTTTAGTTTTGATAGCCTTCATTGTAATGTTTTCACAGGCATTCCCTTGGAAGAAAATTGGTCTAGACGACTGTGTCTGGATTTCTGATGAATGTTGGTCAATACTTTATGCTGCATTCCTGCTGGCTTGACAGAGAGTAGACAAGGGACTCTGGGAAGGCTTAGTGTGCCACAGAGCCTACAAAGGGTTTGCAGCCTTCTCTTTTCTAACCTTTATTTTGACCTTATGCTCTCACAGATCTCTTGAATCTGCATGTAAAAATCCTTTCATCTTAAGACCTTTGCCTCTCCTTAACTTGAAGGTCTTGTTATTTTTGCTTTTTGAAATTTCTTTCTGTGTTTGAGGCATTGGAAACTATATTTCACTTGACTACTTCATCCAGAAACAGGTAAATATAAATGTTTTTGTTATAGTTCTAGGCACAAACATTGTTTATTTAAATGACTTCATTCTTCTCTGAATATAAAACAGCCCTTTAGTGTTACCTCTTTTGCATTTCTCTTCAACAAATCTGATATAATTTATGCTAAACATAATGGGACACCTGTGTGTGCTGGATAAAAACTAGCATATATAATATTAGATGGAGAAATTTCACATCTTAAGCACAGAAAACAAGCAGCAGAGCTCTGGAGTATCTTTTAATCTTTTTGTTGTAATTTTAGAATTAAGAAATCTCTGAAAACAAAAATCTGTATGACTGCTTTGCAGGTAATGGGTGACCAGTAAAGAAGTAAGAAATATGAAGAAAATAATTTCTATGCTCTTTTGCCAAAGAATATGATAAATTTTTTAACCAGTTTCTCATGTGTACTGAAGTCTATGACATTAATGAAACTTAATGGATAAACTGAAATATTAAGACTAAAGAAATTGACTTCTGATTACTTTGTCAATCTCACAAGGAGTAAATTGAAAATGTCATAAAATGTTGCACTGATTGTGCAACGTTTAAAGAAAGATTATAATAGAAACACCTGTCAGTTTTTGATTTTTCAACAAGAAAGTGATCTGAGTCTCTTTTTTAAGACTATATTATTTGATATTTTACAATTTCTTAATTCAGATGGAAGAGAAGGGATGAGTGTTAGGTCTGCAGGTATGGAACCAGCTACAGGTTGTGCTAACAATGCAGTTGTTTGAAGAAAGGCCTCTTTTTTAACTTCCATTTTTGGGATTTTTTTAAGCCTCGCTTTTTTCTGATTTCTTTTTCCCCCCCCTATTTTTGGGTCCATTATACTGTTGAAATTTATATTCCCATATTATCTATACAGGGGTAACAAAATACACCTGAGGAGAATTATCTGTAAAAAAATGATGATGGGACAGTATTTCACAGGTTGAATGTAAGATAAAGTATCACAATTTATTTAAGAGGAGATACCTCAACAATAAGGAAAAAAGCCTGACTTTAGTAATGCATCTGTGAGTCAACAATTTTATCTAAGATGAGAAAAATTAAATATGACCCTAAGACCTACCACGTGTGAGAAGCAGGGACTACAGCCTCTAATAACCTCTAATAATAGAAATATTAATTTCCCTGTACTATTCATTTCTTAAGAAAAAAGAAAACATAAAATTATAAACCTGTCTTAGAGGATGAAATTTAAAGTAATAGAAACCTGAGTTTGCAGAAGTATAAGGGAGGTATCATTGCTTCTGCAGCTACTGCAAGTGGATACATGTCATGGAAGGTAAACAGCTATATAAGGTAAAGAACAAAAACTGCATCAAAGCAATTAAACATAACTATGTGGGAGCTGAAACATGCAGAAGGTTTCTTCACATCAGAGAGACAGGTTAAAGCTCCAAATAAGTGAAGTAAAAGCCAAAAAGTTTATTTGTTTTTAAGGGGAATTGAACAAATTTACAAAAGGCAGTATGAGATGTGATGCCTATGAAGGAAGTTGTCTGAACTCAATTCAGGGGAGATCCCTTCTGGTCCTGTAGCCTTGGGTTGATGTAGTCCTCTAGGCTGCTGTGTACTTCTCAGAAAGAAGGACATCATAATAACACTTATGTCATTTCAGAGACTTAGGTGTGTCAGAAGAACAAATTCAAGGTGTTTTAAAGTGAAAACATTTCTTGCAGATCAATTTCAGTAGAGGAGAAAGGCACAATGAGGAAAAGACACAGCTTTTCCATTCTTATGCTGTTAGTTGTCTCATTTTTTCCCTATTATCACAGCTCTTGGAGTCCTGTTGATGGAGAAGGTTGATGAAACTTGTATCTGTTGTTATGGTGAGCACACAGAACACTATATGGGGGAAAAACGTGAATTTTCCATAGGAAAGGCTGTAATTGCATCTTTCCCGACCCGCTCATCCAGAGCAAAGTTTTATTATCAGCTTCAAAGAGAAACAGGTGGATACCAAACTCATTAGAAGTGGGACTGCAAGCAGCTGTTTTGGAAAGGAAGTAGAGAATATAAAAAGGAATATTGTTGCAAACAACAAACTGAAATATTGTTTGAATTGGATCAACACATGCTGGATCCATCAGTGCTGTGGAGAAACACAGATTTCATTTCATAAAGTTTATTAGCCCTTCATTCATTTTTACGTCCGAGTAGTAGCAACAGATTGATCAGCTGCACTTGGAAGGATGGATAGAAATGAGCTGGCTTGGTCCAACTACAGCTGTGGGTGGTTGCAGCAATGAGAATAGGAATTTACACCAGTTTCAGTCTGGTCTCTCACCATCTGGCCTTTTGGCTCTACAATATGCTGACACTGCAGCATCTCTGTGAACCAGCTGGCAAACACTGCTTTGGCTTCCACCTTTCTCCCAGGAACAGAGTCCGTTTCCAGCAGTGACAGGAAAATACAGAGCTATGCTCTAAAGCCATTAACATGTGCTAGGACAACTAAGTTCCTAACATACTTTCCATAGCTCTTGAGATGGGATGTTCTCATTCTGCCGCTCAGCATGTATTTTCAGTGGATATATTAAAAGACTGCTGAAATGTAAAGCAGAATAATATAGAAACGGTAAGTTTTCATGTTAAAATACAAAGATAAGGATGAACCCGGAATATGTGGACTTTTATTGGTGGGGTTTTTTATTTCTGCCAGTAACTCAATGTATGTTTCAGAGACACCATGGCCATCATAGCAACTTCAGGGATCAAAAGACATGATCTTATTTTCAAGGTTCTAGCATCCACAGTACCAGTTAACATGTAGATAAGTAGGGCATTTTCAATTCCTCAGTAATATATATTTCATGGGAATATTATAAAGCTTAATTAGTTAAGAGTTAAATTTCCTTCTGCATTTCCCCTTAATCCAAAGTAGTTTTACAATCTTCCAAGAGATTCATAGTTGGGAAATATATATTACTGATAAAACTTTACCAACTAGATGGCCTAGCTCAGAGTAAATGCTTGCTCCATCCTGCCCATGAACAGGATCATTAGACAATGCTCTCGTTGTCTCTCACATTGAACTGGTCTTTGAGATGCAGACAGGCTTGTAACACATATAGCATTGTACTCAAGTACTTCCAGCTCAGTGAGGACTGTATTCAAATACTGTTCTCATTTGACAATCAAGAAAAAAATTAACTGAATTGTCAAATTAGGCAGACATTTTTATTTTAGACTAAAGGACAATTCTCTTCACCACATCTATGTCTATATACAAATCTTCCTAATCAAGAGTAGTACTGGTTTTAAAGGGGTTTTCAGGCCAAAACCAGTGTTAAAGTTTTTCAACGTTTCTTCTGACAGTTCTTCATTGTCAGTTTAGCTGACTAACATCATTCACTCTATATCCTTTGAAAATATTGTTTATCCTCAGAAAGTGTTTTCCTATTTCATGTTAGCTAGGTACACAATGTAAATAAAAATGTTTACATCAAATTAATCTGAAGTCAGAACATGTTCACCTGGTTGCTCAAATGCAGTGATCACTTAAAGAGGCTGATATAATTCATTGGAATGTAACTCATTAGCATGAAGAAACTGAACAACATTAGAACTGATTGAAACTTCATTATATCAAAATCATAAGGATGAACCAAGGGCTTGAGCAATGTTCTCAGAGGCTGAGACTTGGCCTTGTTCAATTTGGAGAAGAGAAGGCTCTAGGGAGTCCTCACAGCAGCCTTCCATTACCTAAAAGAGAGTGCAAGAGGGTTGGAGAAGGACTTTTCACAAGGGCATGGAGTGATAGGACAAGAAGGGGGATAGCGTTAAGATGAAGGAGGCTAGGTTCAGATTTGATATTAGGAAGAAAACCTTTACTGTGAGGGCGAGGAGGTGAATGGGCTGCCCTGAGAAGTGATGGATGCCCCATCCCTGGAAGTGTTCAAGGCCAGGCTGGATAGGGCTTTGAGCAATCTGCTCTAGTGGAAGCTGTCCCTGCCTGTGGCGGAGGTGTTGGAATGAGATAATCCTTTCAGACCCTCCCAAAACAAACCATTCTAATTAAAATATTGAAGTGTGTAACTCCCACATAGTAGCAACCTAAGATTTCTGTTGACCTTAGTGAATAAACCCTGTCTGTAGTCATTGCTGTTTGTGATAATAAGGAATCCTTTAGGCCCTGCAACTTACATGCACTAGTGGCTGATATACACTCGATATTTTATGCTGTTACATTGGGGAAATACCTTTCTAAATAAAACCACACTGACATTCTGAAGAATGACTAAAAGGACAAATGCAAGGTGTTATGTTGACAACACAAAAAAGTGATGTCTTAACTGATACATGTTATGTGAGGATGATGTTAAGAAAAAAGTCCAAAGTGAACCATTTTTCCATCATTTAGGTCATATTGTAGACATAGCAGGAATGAGTGCATTTTATGGAAGATCGATGTCACTTTCTGCGCAACTGCTTAAATAGGATGGGGCACTTTTATCAGAGGCTGATTCACACTAGTAAATATGAGTACATTAGAACAAATTAAATGTATTTAAAAGAGGAGAAGAGAGTTTTTCTCTGACTTTTGAAGAGACTCTATTTGTTATATTGCAATGATTAACTGCTGTGACATCAAAAATATGAAATAATGACAAATTTTATCTGCATCTGGCCATGGATAACTACAAAACAAATCTCTAGATGCACTGGAGAAAGCGATGAAGAAACACATGAGGAAATATGCTTGTCATTCAAAATGTCTGCTCTCACTAATGACTAAGTGAATATGTTGTTACAGGTGAAAGTATTGAAAAGTAAGTAAGATGGAGGTAATAATCCACAGCCACAGCAGGATGTATTGAGTCATTTATTATTGATAAAAACTAGCCACAAATGAAGTACTTATGTAATAATTTCATATTTTAATTGATGAAGGATTTTCTCTCTGAAGTCTACTATCCTTTACTGTTTTTTTTTCCATAGAGTAGCAGCTCTGAATAGTTGCAGAACATTCTTATCATAAAGTCTAAAAAAATTCATCAAAATTTTGCATAAATCAATTATTGTAATGTATTCAGTTCACTTTTTCCTTCTAGATTCTTCAGTTATTCAGAGATATATGTTTCATGACAGCTTCTATTTCTTGAGTTCTGCTTTCTGTCTTTATATGATAATTGAGGCAATTATGATGCTATTTCTGTAGAAGACTCATTTGGGGTTCCCTCTCCATATATATACAGTAATTTCATGAATATAAGCCACATCTTTTCCATTGAAGAATGCAGCCTCCCCCACTAGTGCGGCTAATCATCAGGTGTGGCTTATTTATGGACAAATCCCAGCAAAATGCTAACCCGGAAGCGTGAGCTGGCTGGGGAGGGAGCTGCCCTGGATCTGTGGCCAGGTGGGCTGGGGGCAAGGGCCAGGTGGGCTGGGAGCAGGTGGGGAGCAGGCTTCGTGGGGTGGCAGGGCCGCGAGCGGGGCGGGTGAGCGGTGCCACTGGCAGGCGGGGGAGCGGTGCCAGCAGCGAGCGGCTGAGTGGTGCCGGCGGCGGGCAGGGCAGCGGGGCCACGGCAAGTGGAGGCACCCAGGCTCGCTGCCGGCGAGCTCCACCGTGACACGGGGGCTCGCTGCTGGCGGGCTCCGCCGGGGCGCAGGGCCTCGCTGCCGGTGGGAGCCATCCCCTTTGCACGGGTGAGTGAGCCACTGCCGCCATCAAGCAGGCGGGGGCTGCGGCAGCCAGCACCAGGGGTGGGAGTGCCGGGGCCAGCGGCACGGGGAGGGCGCCTATGGCTGCGTTTAAAGGCTTCGCTGGTATATGAAAACTGCAACTTAAGCACCTGACACCAAACCCCACGCTGGCGCAATTCTGTTACTAACTCATTACTTTGTCGCACATTGATCCTCTCTTAAAAAAAAAATAAAAAAATGCGGCTTATATTCAGATGCAAGTTATATATGGACAAATCCCGTGGTCTACCCAGCTAGCCGGATATGCAGCTTGTAATCAGGTGCAGCTTATGATTGTGAAATTGCTGTAGTTTATGTATTTATGCTTTTCCCTGTTACCATCAAGTATCTGAAATTGGGCTAGTTTGTATCTAGTGGAACTGTATATTTTATATGAGGAACTTCAGGCATTTTCAGATACAAAGTACACTTGACACAACTTTTTTGCAGCTTGTTTTGCCATTGTACTCCCCAAACCCAGGAGATTCTCTAGATTTTCTTCAACATGAAACTATTTTGAAGTCCTAAAAAACAAGAACGTTTTTAAAGATCTATACTTAGAATTTTGTGCACTATGCCCAAGTGAGACCATTACCTGGAGCACATTTATTTCTGCTAAGATCAAAATAGAAAAACAACAAAAACAAAAAAAACTTCACATGCTTTCCCGAAGTATTCATAAAAGGAAAATAAAGGAAAATGAATGGCACATCTCACTGGAATCAAATCTATATCTCAGATTCTCCTCTTGCTGGAGAATTTATGAGGAATGTAAATGGCTTGAGGATTTCATGGTGATAAATTATAGATGGACAGAGCACAGAAAGAGCAGCAGATATTATGTTCAGAAATTGGTTTTGTTCTCAATGTCAAGAGGCTGGGAGTTGGATGTTGTCTTGTCCTTTTTGGAGGGGACTATTTTTAATAGCCATGAGCTTTCAATAAATTCTCTGTAATGTGCAACCCTCCTCACTTTTTTATCAGATGCAATTATCAGATAGAAATATGAGAAAATGGGCAGTGTTGTGTGTTACAGGAAATGTATACAAAGGGTGTAGTTACATAAAGAGTGGAGGAGAGTTTAGGGGAAATAGGACAAGCATGTGCTGACAAACCCCTTGGGAATTGAGACGATAGGAAGGAGATGTAATTAGCCCTCAGTCTCCAGTGTGTTCTGCATCCTGCATGGGACATGCTGAGAAATGTGACTGGAGGGAGCTGAAAAAGGGATATTTGTGCAGACTAAGTCCTTCATTAAGATACCAGCCTCTCTAGGGTTCCTACATGAGGAGAGAGAGAGGACCAGGGACATCAAGAAAGTGAAAGAAGCAATTCTCCAAAGCACAGTTAAAGCAGGGGGATACTATATTCCCTGCTGCACTGTAACTTGGGGCATAAACTAATCACAGTGGGTTTATTTTGATGTGGCATTTTTGAAATGATATAAAAGTTTTCAGGTGAGTTGAAACTAAAGATTTTCCTCTCAAAAAAATTATTCTTTCCCCTCACCTGTATATTTAATCACGTATGTATTTCTCCTGAAATATCATTTTACACAGGTAAAACTGTGTGTTAGTTCTTCATGTAGGTACCCCCGGATGAAAAAAATTGATGGCCAAACCTTGACAAAGGCTATTTAAAGTGTGTGAGCAACGTGCAGACACCCTTCTGATACTAAATAGGATGCTGCAGTCGTTTTCTGCTTTCTGTTGACCTGTTAGAGAGGTCTCCCACTATTCTGAGGAAAAGGCTTATAGGAAAACTGTTACATGATTTAATGTTCCTAACTGCACATAAAATTCACCTTGAAATTATTGACAGGCTCCTAAGCCTAAGCCGTAAGTCTGGCTCCCACCACTGGGCAGCTGCCCAGCAGTGCTGCTCCATGAGAGTCCCTAACGTTGGCATGGCCAGGGAAAAGGCACTTTGAAGGAAAGAGACAAGAGAAAGGACGTCTGAAAAACTACCCTGGAGCATTCTTGGAAATGGCCAATTTGATTATCTGACCTAACTACTCATAATGTTTGTGCAAAATGGTGAAATATTTTATATCTCTTTTGCTGTGCTGCTTTTGTATCATAATTTCCTACGGTTTCTGCAGTGCAGCAGCTGTAAGAGGTGGTAAGAAATCTTTAGCATAATGTCTGATCTCTTTGCAGGTCATCCTGTAGTGATTTTTAGCAGGGCCCAGTTTGTGTCTCAGATGAAGTTTGGAGATTGAAGAGAAATAACAAGCATCTTAAAACAGATTGTCATGCTCTTCTATACACAGTAAGTTACCATTCATGAAGTCTGACAAATCACACATCTTTTATATTATTAGAAAACTGAGTTAAACATGATTTTCAGACTGTTTCCAGTACGCCCCTACTCTAAACATAAAAGAAAATGGGTTTATATTCTTGTAAGCATCTGGGAGAAAGAAACTCATATGGTTAGTGTACCTGAAAAAGCCATGCTGCTGCAGCTATTAAAAGAAAATGGAAGATGTCATGTACGGATTTAACTTGTATAGCTACTCTCAAAACTTATTTCTCTGTTTTTATTTAAGACTCTCGTTTAGCTCTGTAGTATACCCTTCTGTTCAAAACTATTGCTTCCTCTTTATAAAGTGATACTAAGACTGCAATCCTAAGTATTCACAGAAAAACCCAGTAAAAGAAATATTTTGACAATTATGTGCCATATTTTTTTAATTGCCATCTACTAGGTAACATCATGACAAGCTGTTAACAAAATGAATTAAAGACATATGGTAGCCTTGTCATATTTAACACATTTGTCTGTCAGCACATTCTGCTATCATTTAATCATGTTTGTAAAGTTAATACAATGTTTATATATATATATATATATATATATATATATACTAATTATAATTTTATAAATGGAAGGGTCTTTACCATCCAGAGTACGTTGCCCTTACTAATATTTTTTGGTTCCTAAGCATTGCATGCTCTGTTACTGATAAAGAGGTCAGCATTTAATTTTTGGAAGTTCATGATGTACTTAAATTGTTTCACCAGTACTACTAAAGCCTTAGAAGTTCACATATTTGTTATACTTGTGTAGCATGAAAAAAGCAGTAACACTGACTTTATTAATTGATAAAATTAGTCATGTTAGCCTCTTAAAGGAAGCCAGAGGTAGCTGTGTTAATCTTAACATATTGTCCTTTTTTTCCCCAAGTGGAAAAACAAGTTTAATCCCACGTTTACATGAATAGAAAAGCAAATTTAATTCTTATTTATGTACATATTAACTAAAAAAATAAAATTAAAGCAAATTAAACTGTCATCAAACATAAAGTCTGACAAACTTATTTCTTAAATTTTCCATTTCTCACTCTTCTTCAGTCTGGATTCAGTCATAAAGATGGTATCATTTACAAGAAAGCAAAAGAGATAAGCTGTAACTCAACCACTTTTCTTTGATTTTTGTCAGATAGAAAATACAGTTTTAGGCCTCTCATTGCAAGAAGGACTTTGGGGTGTTGGAGCATGTCTAGAGAAGGGCAAAGGAGCTAGTGAAGGCTCTGGAGCGCAAGTCCTGTGAGGAGCAGCTGAGGGAGCTGGGGTTATTTCCTGGAGGAAAGGAGTCTCAGAGGAGACCCCATTGATGAGATCTTATTGCTTTCTACAAGCCCCTGAAAGGATGGGGATCAGTTTTTTCTCCCAAGTAGTGAATGATAGGATAAGTGAAATGGCCTCAAATTGGACCAGGGAAGATTTAGATTGGGTATTAGGAAAACTCTTCACAAAAAGAAGCATTGCAGCAGGCTGCCCAGGGAAGCTGCTGAATCACCATTCCTGGAGGTTTTTAAAAGATGCATAAATATGTCACTTAGAGTCACTATTTAGTGGTGGATTTGGCAGTAGCTTTTAACAGCTGGCTTGGTGATTTTAGAGGTCTTCTCCAACATAAATGACTTTATCATTCTGTACAGTGTGATTGATTCAGCACTGAAGTCAGGAATGGAAATAAAATTACTTTTGTTTTACTCAATACAAAGGAGGTGGAAATAATTGTAGTCTTATCATGGTACATACTCATTGTAAAAATTGCTATTGAGTCTTCAGATATAAAATATTATGAACTTTAGAAATAGTTCATGACTCTTGATCTGCAGTTGTGTTTATCAGGTGTTATGGCTCACATATGAATGCATTTCAATTTGTACATTTCTGCCAACAGGGCAAAGACAAGAATTAGAGCACTCTGAATCTCATCAAACAGGGGTGAACACGCTCTCCTAGTCCTTAGGATTCAGGCTGTTATTGTCAGGCTGAGTCTAATGTTTACCCACTGCCAAACTCAGTCTGAAGCACCACTGACACTTGAACAAAATTAGCCACCATCTCTAGGTACACAAAATACAAAGAACTATATATAATTTCTTATTCTGCACTCACTGCACAAGATGTTTCAATGATGAGTGTTCATGTATTTTTCTTGTACATAGTTTAAGAAACCTAAGAGTAATGCAGCCTATTCCACCAGGTTTATTACCGTTATTCAAATTTCCTCTAAGAATTTTACACCTGGAATCCTCCCCTAAAATCCTACCATTCATTGCATCATATTATAAACAACTGCCCAGATAATTGTACATATTTAATATAGACATATAGGTACACACACCTATTTCTACACACTAGATATAGCTGTGTCTATAACTAATTTTGGAAACAAATGCATGATTCATTTCTGGTTTTCTCCCTTAAATTCTGGTTTATTTATTTTGCCATCAGGAAGCTGTTCTGTTTCATTATTGCACATGGAGACAAATCTACAGCCATTTGATACGAAAAAGCAGAGTAACAGATCTCTCAGTACTGTCCCCTGGGCTATTTCTGCCAGAAAACTGGACAGCAGCACAGACAGGTTTGAGACTTCAGGGAAGAAAGAGTCTCTGTACAGTCATAGACAGCCACACAAGGGAGTCTGATCTGTATTATTCTATCTATTTCAGTGTAAACCATACATTCTTTATTCAACAGAATTTAAATAATGTAGAATACATCTCTCTTCTTGTACTTGCTGGGAAAACCTCCATTTAGTATCTCTTGTTTAAAATGTAAGTAATAATCTGAACAGAGGCTGGAAAATAGAAAACAGAGCATGGAATGGAAGCATGGTCATTATTTTTCCCAAACCCTCCTTCCTCCTTCAAGAGAGTGAAGAGAAAGCACATATCATGTCTTTTGCTGACTGACCTCATATCTTGAATATCACATCTCATATAATTTTCTTTCTCCAATATAGTAAAATGAATTGATATTCATTATAAACACAATAATGGATGCCATATAAATGGTCTGAGTCCTGCTAACACTGTGGTCTGCACTATTTCCAACCTCAGGCTTTTACTCTGTTCGGGGACTAAAGTGTCTCAGTATTATAGTTATGTGTGCAGAAAAGTAATTTTAACAAGTTTCTTTAGTAATTGAGATCTCTGCAACTCCCACAGTAACTGGGATCTTTGGGCTGGCAATACATTTACAGATAGAAAGTAAGTAGGGCATAACTGGAAAAGGCTGTGAAAATTAATACAGTGCAGTAAAATGAAAACTTGTGCATGCATCTCCTCCTCTCAACTCTGCTTGCTTTGAAGATGTCAAAAGAAATTATGACTCCTTCCTCTGATCTTGTCATTCCTTCCCTTTGAATTCCCTTTACAGTACCATGTACCATCTTTTCTCCTTGCCGTTTAATCTCAGTCCTCCTGATATTCACTAAATTGCTA
>VRYO01002355.1:2228775-2270553 GCA_009812075.1 Sialia sialis
GAAATTACTGTATTTTCAAGCCTGGTTGTGGGGCTAGCAAGGGAGCAAGGAGCCTGAATAATCAGCTCACAACAGCCTCACCAGAACTAAAGACTGCTGTTAGTCCATCTTTTTGCTTAAAAGAAAATAATAATGCATTTATCTCAGAAACAGTCTGAGATAAATATGCTAATATGCTTCAGCTCAGAATCCCTGAGACAAAATTTTCTGAAGATATGTTTATTTTGCTATTGTGCATTTCTCTGTCAGAGAAAAAAGTATTTTTTAAAATAATAAAAAATAATCTTGTCTATCCCTCCCCACACAAAACTTTTATTTTACTTTGTTCTCTTGTTTTAAAGAGCTCTACAAGAGTTAATTATAAATATCTTGAAGTACATATATTGTCATTTGAGAATGCAATCTTTTTTGGCAGTCGTTCCACTATCAAGGTATAAAATATTAACTGTATGAGCAATTTCCAATTGCTTTGTTGGCTTTAAGAACATGTTTTTAATTTCTGAGTAGAGTAAGAAAACAAGTGCAAGGGAAGTTGAAGGTTTTTTTCCGAAAAAAATAAAAAAGGAAAAAAAGGTCAAGTAAGCCAGAGGGGTATCCTCATATGATTATTCTGACATTTTCTGACTCATAATCTACTGGGTGTTCATTCACCTCTTGCAACTTGAAAGTGTCCTTGAGATCTGTAACTTCATCTACATGCCAGTCTGCCAATTCTATGCTCTTTAAAGCAGAATTTTCATTTATGCCAAGAGCTGAGCTGCATGGGGAGTAAAAGTCAGGAAGTATCAGAACTTTAAAGGATATAAAAGAACAGAATTGCCTTTGATTTGACACTAGAAATTAGAACTTGAGCTATACATGATCTGGGATCCATGGTGGGTGTCATGGGGTTCGGGCCAGAAAAATAGAAGCAAGCTTTTTATTCCTGAGAAAATTATGTAATAGAAAAGGAAAGTACTTGTTTGGATTGCTTTCAGGTTTCTGATTGAGCAGCAGCAGGAACTAGAGGGTTTGGAGCAGAGAGAGTCACAAACCAGCAAGAAGTTTGGCTGTGGGTTCCTGCTGACCTTCTATAGCTTGAGTGTAGGGTGGGGGGGGTTGGGGTTCTACAAAACTGAAAAATTATGATGAAGGTTTTATTTGTTCTCATTCACTCCCTGTCAGTTTGCCTTTTGAAACAACTGCTTTCCTCATGTAGCCTGACTTAGGTGAAAAAATGAATGGCCCTACATGTAGCTCTGATTGCTCACAGGCAAATTATAAACTTATCAACCCAAACACAGCCTGATTAATAAAATTATGCTGCTGCTACAGAGCTTGTTTCCAGAATCTGAGCTGCATTACAATTCAGAGGACATGACTGGGGATCACTATCAATGGAATAAACTGCAATATTTCTATTGAGACGGTTTGCAGTCTTAAAATTACCATATTGTTCCATTTTTCTAATCTTCAAAAATGTCAGTAGTGAATTTGAAGTTATTATTGCACACTGAAACTCAACTCTTATGACCCTCCACCATGGAAAGCTTATCTTATTCTTTACAAGGGTGTCTTTAAGTTGCTTCCATTCTCACAGCCTTGTTGCAAAAGCCTACTCATTGTCGCTGACATATACAGAAAGGTCAGTGGATGTTTGTAATGAAGATGTGCATTTATCAAAGTAGGTTACTTGCACCTCACATCCCCAATCAATCAAAAGTCAAGATTGTAAAATATTTCTCTATTTTACAGTTGTCATCTACTGGTTATAGAGAAAATTGGCATGGGCATCCACTTATATACAAGTAATATCTGGAACAGAAGGCAACTTTCTCAAACATTATTGATCTTAAAGGAGCCTTGCACAGAGGTAAATAAGTTAATGGGTTCAAATATTTTAGTATGCTATATTTAATTTAAATAGTCTTCTAAAATTGCTATCTTTACCATATCTAAACTACTAACCACTTTTCCTATTCAGCAGCAATAAATGAAATGTTTAATGTAAATTTTAACACATTCATTTAACCTGCATGCACACAGTGATCGAGTGTCTGAGAAATCATTTGTTCCTACTGCTTAGTACAGAGGAGCATTTTGTTGAAAGACAGTGTGCTTTGCACAAATAAGTGGAAAATTCAATTATGAACATCAGTAAGGACAGTTTTAAAACAGCCTATCTTGAGGAGTAGATTATGCACACATCTGTAGTGGTATTTTAAAGATGAGTGGATGGGGAACTCAGGGCCATGGCTTAGTGGTGGATATGGCAGTGTTAGGTTAATGGTTGGACCAGATGATCTTAGTGGTCTTTTTCAACTTGAACATTTTTAAATATTCTATGTACACGATCATATGAAAATATATGTACAGGTCACTCTTTTGCACATGATCTGCAACATTACAATTCTGCGGAGCTCTGTCTGAACATGTGACTGCCTGCTCTCACCCAAGTTTGGCTTCTTTCCTCTGATCTGTCACTGCTTTACTCCTAACATTATTCTGTGAGCCTCACAAAAACATGCTTGAAGAGTAAAATTTCACAAGCACATAGAAAACCTGAGAAGTTTTTTTGGTTCATTTTCAACATGCAGTTTTTTCGCATCTGGTGTATGTAGAAAGAAATATATGGTCTGTAACTTCAGTATTGGAAAGCCAAGAATAAATAGAATTTGATTTTAAACCAAGACATAATCTTACTTTTGCCTTCTATTGGAAAGAAATGCTATGAAATAATTTATAAGATTCAGGTTCACTGGAACGTTTTAACATTTACAATATATACCTGAACAACTTTGATGAAGCCAAAAAAACATCTAGCAGACTCAAAATGTATGGTTCATTTCCTTAATTCGAGAATTTTTTTCATTGAAATTTTACATCAGTTCTAAAAATTTAAAAGATGAAAACAAACTTCATAGCTAAGACGCAACATTTGATTTTGGTTGGCTTGAAACTGCATAGACTTGTTTCTATTTTACTTTTTGTGGACTTTGTCAGATTTTTTTGACCTTAGTTTATTTAACATCTAATTACAAAGATGATAAAAAACATGCCTGAGCTGAATGAACATGGTATTATCTATGAAAATCTGCAGACTATAAATGATGGGGGACAAAAGAAGACAGTATTAGAATAAATGTAACTTTTTGTTGTGCTGTGTCACATGAATTCTACCAAATCATCATTCTAGAGAAGAAAAGCAGAGGAGACAGCAGAACTATAATGCCTATTGACTGAAGGAAGAGACTAAAGTGAATTCTTCTGTCATGTTCACAGGGAAGTGCTGAGAGAGCTGGCTTGTACACCTGGGCCAGCATGTTGCACATACACAAGTTACAAAGTGTGAGGGTATCCAGGCTCCTTATTCCTGTTTTTCTGCATACCACAAAGTTTTTTGAAATCAGGGAACATGCAAATAACTTTGACTGGTGCTGTCATACCTCAGTGACTTAGATCCTTTCTGTTGTCATTGATACTTGCATCCTGCTGAGTTGTTTTGTCCTTTCAGATCTTCACCAGCTGCAAATTTATATGACAGCCCTGTCTTGATCTGGATGGAGCTTCATCATTTACGTCAACTGAGGATCTGACAGGTTCAAGTTAGACACTGTCATACTTCTCCTGTAAGTGCTGTTAAGACCAAGATGATTATTTATATAAAAAAGGATGCAGTATATGCATCCCCAAATTGCAGGGTAGGTGTAACCTCTATGGTTTTGTTGAAATTATTTTGTCTTAGAATTATTACATATCTGTTGCTGACAGAGTTTTTTATGACTATAGTATAAATGTTTAAATATTTATACAAACTCAGTTTTTTATCTTTTATGAGAGTTTTCAAGGGTCACTGTGAAAACTTGATGAACAGGAGACTTGTACTCACTGTGGAGACTGGTCTCTACTCCTTGAGGTCTGGCTGCTGAAGAAGCACAGTCAGTGTTGTAGCTCCACCACCGAAGCAGCCAAGGAAAGAAGAAGGTTGATACTGGTCCATCTAGGCAAGGGCCATCTGATATTCCAAGGCTGTTTTAAGGCCAGGGAGATAGAAGATAAAGACCAGAGAGGGTGTTGGTTTGAGGAGGCAGAGTTCTCAGGGAATGCCATTTCAATTGCTTTATTTATCACTTTGCTAAGACAAAAGATTTTGAGAGAAATGGAGTAGAAAAGCAGGTTAATCATGAGAACCTATTAGTATCCTTAACCTTGTCCTTACATACTAATCCTTTGATCTTTATATCAGTGATACACCAAAGGCTGACTTCAATGCAAGAAACTAGTGAGTGTTCATGGAACAGTTCACTAGACATGTCAAGGGCCATAATAACAGAAATCTGAACAGTTCCACAAGATGCTGCCTCAAAAAAAGGACATCCATTCTTGAAAGTATAGGCTGGAAACACCTCTGATATTTGGTGACACTATAAGCAGGAGGCAGAGGCATGACAACTTTCTCAGTGGGAGTGACAAAATGCTTCAAATTTGTATTACTTGTCTAGATGATTGTCCATTGACACAGCCTGACTTTTATTTCTTAGACAATCTCTAAAATCAAGTTTCTCAGAAACATAAATGTTGTGTGGCAGTGTAACATCACTAATAATGAATGCCAGTTATTAAGGATATTTTGTTATTTAGTTTGAAAGAGAAAAAAAATGATAATTCATTCAATCTGAACAACAATTAGAGATGGGCTGAAAAATCACATCTATTAACAGCAGCAGACCCATGGCTGTCAGGAGCAATTATTGTTGGCTTATTTTCTCTCTTTTGTCTTTGACTTCCTTAACAGTTCTCTCCTCTAAGTGCTATGAAACAAAAGGTAAAATTTTCTTGTAACTGCACATCACCCTTCAGTTCAAAATCTAGTATGAAATCATAACTTTCCACACTCAATTTCAAACAACTCCACTACCATAATTAGTGCACTTGTGAAGAAGTTAAGAAAAGCTGATGAAAATAGAAACAACAAGTAGTATTTCCAAGACAGCGGGCTGGTATTGACTGATTTGTGCTCCATATTCATGTTCAGTGTGGTCTTGTTTCTCAGTTAATTTTTTTCTTCCCTGTTGAAAAGTTTTGCCTCTATGGTAAAACTAGTACATTTGGAACATAATGAGAGACAAAATGAGAACTGAAAGAGTAAGCAGGAAGAGACCTGCAAAAGGCTCTAATTTAGCACATTCACATCCTAAGCAAAGGTCTGAAAAATTAACAGGAACATTATTTAGTCTTCTTCCACAAATCTTGAAGAAAACTTGAAATTTTTAAATGCATATATAATACTTAGACTGTTTGCAGGTCAACATTTTGAAAAGTAAACATTATCTTTAGTGCTTCTTCATATTCATCCCATAAGTTTATCTGGAGTTGTTTTTTTTTTTTTTTATGGTGCTAATGACTTTAATCATCTGAATTTAATATATGTGTTCAATGGACAGAATAACCATATTAGCATAATTAAAGTATGTGTATAATGTAAGAGCCGTAATGATTGTGCAGTACAAGCCTGAGGCAAAATCTTTTTTTATTATACATGATTTTCAAAAGACAGCACTACTTACTTCATAGTAAGCAATCCTCTGCAGCTATTACTGCACTTCATGGACAAACTCATTGGCTTCACAAGTGCAAGTTTTTGAAAATTATTTATATGGCAGATTTCAATATTTCTGCATTATTTAAATAACTAAATAACTCATTTAAATAACTACATTTATCCAAGTGTTTCTGAAATTATAAGTTAGATATATTTCTTTCTTTTTTAGGGTTGAAATAGTTATAACATAGTTCTCATTCCAATGGAATACTTTTTGTTACTAGTGAAATCACCATACATCTTGCTTCAAGTACAGAGAGCATACAATAACACACACTAAGCAGGAAAAAACAGTTGTCAAGATGTTAGCACCAAAAAATTTGCTTTCCTTCTGCTTCTTCTAGAACCTTGTCATTTGACCTTCTAGTTCCATGATCAATATTTTCTGTTCACCACTGCTTAAAATAGAAAAGGGATATAATGAGAACAGTGAAAAACAAGTTATAAAAATTTATGTACTGATTAATATTAATATAGTGCATAAAATCACCTAGAATTAAAGTTTCTATGGCTAAAGCTGTTTTGCAGTGCATGAGAAAGATCAAGAAGGCAATGACTCGGGAAACTGACCTGTTCAGCAGCACAAGAAGTAGTTGCACCAACAAAAGTTAAATAGTCTTTAGTCAAATGCATAACACTCTGTTCCTATATAATCTAACCTGTAATACTTTCCATTTAATCTACAAAACATTTATCTACACATTGGTTATGAAGTTTTCAAACAAGGCAAGAAAATTGGCCTTCAAGCCAAAGGGTTAACTCACAGAAACATCACAAAAGCCAATTTCACAAAGTTAGACAAAATGAAGTTCACAGTGTCGTAAACATCTGGATCTTTTTGGCACAAATATAGAGGAAAAAATCTCAAATCTTCATTTTCAAAACCGCATTCTGAAAATCAAGGATTCCAGCAAAAATCTGGAAGGACACTTGAGGACTGGAAGAAGGCAGTGAAGATAAAATCCACATCAGCCTTGGCAAGGGCAAGGAATGGGGACTCAGGGTGCTGATGTAAAACCAGCAACACCCTGGATATGAGCCAGTAGTGTTCTCAGGTGACCAAGAGGGCCAGTGGCTACTTGGCCTGTATGAAGAATAGCATGGCCAGCAGGACCAGATTGCAAATCCTCTCACGATGATGAGACCCCACCTTGAATCCTGTGTTCTGCTCTGGACCCTTGACTACAGGAAAATCATTGAGGTGCAGGGGCAGGTCCAGAGAAGGGCAACAAAGGTAGTGAAGGGTCTAGAAAAAAATGTTCTGTGAGGAGAGACTGAGGGAACTGGAGTTGCTTAATCTGGAGAAAAGGAGGCTCGGGTGAACCCTTGTTGCTCTCTGCAATTGCTACTTCTCTACAGTCTCTATGTTGCTTCCCACCTGAAAAGAGACTGTATTGAAGTGAGATTTAGTCTCTTCTGCCAAGTCTCATATGAAAGGATGAGAGGAAATTGCCTTAAGTTACACCAGGAGAAGTTCAAATTAGATATTAGGAATTTTTTTTCACTTTTGAAAGAGTAGTTAGGCACTGGAATAAATTACCCAGGGAGGTAGAGGAGTCACTGTCTCTGGAAGCGTTCAAGAGGCATCTGGATATGGTACTTGGGGATACGGTTTAGGGTTGATTGTGGTGATGCTAGGCTGCAGACTGACTTAGGTGATCTTGAAGGTCTATTTGAACCTTGACAATTCTGTGATTTAGGCTATTTCACATCTCTGTAAAGTCCCTGCTTCAATGTCTCTATTTCCCTGTTGACAGAACCAGGTGTTTTAGTTATTTGCAGTATCTCTATACCTGGACACAGTTTCTTGTCCACTAAATATATTTGGAATGAGAAACAAATATTTGGTAATAAAAAAAGAAATCATGAGGGAGAAGAAGTGCTTCTCTAGGATCTAGTAATGGATTAGGAAATAACTTTGCCATAGCTCCAGTATAATAGTCTACTAGTACTTATATGTCAAATGAGAGTTAGGTGTCAATTTCTCTGTAGATTTTTCTTATCCCATACTTAACAGGGGATTATCCACTGTAACAGTGGATTTCAGTCTTGTAATATCTTTAATACCATAAAAAAAAAGATGAATCTGATAAATTTGCCTAGAAAAGTGTTAATATCCAATACTGTTCAATTAAGCCCTGCAGCAAAAGACTCCCTTTTAGAGAGAAGATTTTATTTTTTATTACAGAAGATTTTTTTAAATTACAGAAACACAGATTTCTTTTGTAAATCCCCCCTTTTCTAAAGAAAAGCAAATAAGCTACAGACACTGTCTTCTAAACATGCAAGAAAGTCAAGTCAAATTGGATTTGTTTGAAATGTCTATGATAATTGTGATTAAACAGAAAACTTAAAAATAGAAAGAAAATTTGATTTTTGGTAGAAAAACATTAAAAACACTTCACCAGCACTGTTACTTCGTCCCTAGTCAGGGTATTTCTAACTTATCTTCATTTTAGTGCTTTTTTTCTGGCCATGACTTAGCTGTTGGAGATACTAATGGGGTGAAAAAGACTTTAGCTGGCTTTGAAAGATTCATCTGGACAAATCCTATCCTGTCCAAAATCAATTACTACATCCTCTATTGTCTACTGAATAATACATAAGTGCCCCAAATGTAATTCCACTGATGTCTGGTGATTTCTTCATTTCTGCAAAGGAGATTTTATTTTTCATTTTAACAGCCGGTGATTTATATTAGTGAATAGATTTTTTCTTAGTCCCCAAAGAGTCTTTGTAAACAACTCTGGCCTCTCTGACCACACTCTTCTATCCTTATCTATTGCTACAGCAGCACATTAACATGCTCAAACAATGGTTCATAGACACAAGTATTGCAGCAGAAGTGCTTTTATTTGGTTTGGTTGAAAGCTTTTCTCTGAGGGATAATTATATTCCTAGACATTAAGAACAAAGAAAACAAAATTAAGTTCATTGCAGCTGTATTGAGATACAAATGAAAACATTGGAAAGTGGGATTTCTCAACAGTAGTTTGCCTCCAATAAACTGTAAATTCTGCTTCATTAAACACCATATTTTCCATAACTTACTGACCCATTCTATATCAGAGGTAGATTCTTCAGGTCTTTTGGTTTCTGGTTAACTCATTTGGTGTCATGGGATTTTCCAAGGATATTGAGTCTATTTTGTAGGAAGAGATGCTCTGAATAATCACAGCGTACATACCCAACAGCGAAAAAAAGATTAATGTTTAGTCAGTTTTCAGAATAATCAGTAAACTGGAATCAGGTGTCACAATGTTGGTGACACTGTGCTTGAACCATGTCCCAGAAGATTTAGCAATATCCAAGTTAGGCAACTCACCTAACTGTGCAGTAACACCAAAGGACATCAAAATAATGCTGAAAACAGCTGCTGAAAACAGCATACAAAACAAAGGGATAAGCTAGCTGAAGAAATTCAGTGAAGATGTGGGAATGCGTTAAATCCCATCTTGCCCCAGAATTTCAGCATCTGCCTCTAGTCTGTGAGAGAGCTGTATTCACTTTCCTGCTGTGATGATTTCACAAAATAGTTATTACCTGTCGTGCAGGCAGTACTTGCTTAAACAGCTGGAAGAGTGGGAAGACATTCTCTGTTTCTGTATATATTACCAACATAATGGCTGCAGCAAGGCCCATGGGACTTTTCTTTCTTCATATAATTTTTCTGTTTTAACACTTACGATACTCACCAGATGTATTGAAATGGTAACCATTAAGAGCTTGTTAATAGCTCCCTAGAGTGATGGTCTGTAAGAATGTGGCAGCATTATTATTTATTAAAGTGATGCAAAATCCTTGATAATGCAATTTATGAAATAGTGAAATAATTTTCTTTGAGTGGTGGGCGAAAACCAGTGCCAATAATTTAATTTGAAAGATGACTATCAGAAAACTTAACAAGTTGGATAATTTGCAGATCCTTGTTAAGTGAAACCCTTGATTAGCATTTCCCAGTTAGCTGCTGAGAACACTTATAAGGTTCATTAAAAGAGGCCATTCAGAGTAAGAATAAACTGAAAAACCAGAGAGAGTAGCACAGAAATTTTTTTTTATTTGCATAAAATACAGATGCTAGCAACAATGCAATGCATTTCTTAAAAATTACAGCAGATTATGGAATAGTTTCTCCCATCAATACATATGTATGAATGCACACAGAGGAGATTATCAAGCTCTCTTTGTTGCTATAAAATATGCAAACTTCAAATAGTGGTTCACTGGAAAAGGATTATACCAGGGTTGCTATGGCCCCAGCAACATAAGAAAATGAGTAGCTTAACTTCTTGTAATTAGGTTTAGGAAGCTGATGTCCAACCTGATAATGCAAGTTATGTGTTACATCCAGATCTTGTGTGTCAGTGAACACTTGTGTCAATGTAGCTGGTCTGGTATTAAAATAGATGATCATAAAAAGCTAAGGGGAAATATCCATTACTTCATCTCTCCCATTACTGCTTAATGTTATTAACTTTCATCTAAACAGATTTGCATTGATTTAATGATGAAAAACAATATTATATCCTTCCTCTACATCTATTTAAAAGAAAAGAATGCAACTTTTCTTTTCTTGTGTTCAAATCAGAGAAAGAAACTTTGATTTACTTGCCTGTAGATAAACTAAAACATATTTCTGAACATACTCTGCCAATTATACCCTCATTCACCTGTGCCAAAGATTTAATTGTAATGAAACTCTCTTCATTCATTGCAACAAAAATGTTGTTTTCAGTGATTTTCTTTGAACTAGAAGTCATAACCTTTTTGCACTGCAGATGAATAGAGCGAATTGCTTATATGATAGGCAGATGTTTTTAGTCCAGAGCCTGTCCAAAACAAGACACAAGAAGTTTTCATTCCAAAGCAAACCTAATGAAAAGCAACAATGGGAAGATCTACCTTGCTATAGTTCCATTTTTTTAATGAACAAAAATAATTAATGTAAAAAATGTTAATAGCATAAAATATCCTTTTGAGAGCTGCTTTATCATTCACTACTATTGAAGGAGTTGAACCCAAATGCAAGATTTTTCACCCCGTGTGAGTGCTTTATCTGTCAATTTTCTGAATGATTGCAAGGGTTTGGTCTCGTGAGACACGGGCTGAGGCTGAGCCTAACTGATCAGAATGACACTGTTGCTGTCATGGGAAATTTTTTATTTAACTGGCTCAAGTGAAAGAGAGAGCTAAATAGGAAGCCTGCACATTTTCTTGCAATCTTTTCTAGTTAAATTACATGAACCAAAAGCAAAAAATGAAGGAAGATAGTAAGTGATTGCATAATGTAATAGAAAATAATGTTTTTCTGAAAGTGTGTAATGGTTCACAGGCTACATTTTGGCACATCACATATGTGCAAGGGAAATAAGACAGATTTAGGTTGAATTTAAGCCTCACAAAATAACATGTGACTGATAGGGCTCAGAAATTTGTAGTGTGAGCAGTCATGTGCTCCCTGTGCTTCACTAAAATTTGTGTCTGGCCATGCAGTCTCTGGTATATTGTAGGCCCAATGTAAAACTGAACAGCTGAGCTGACTGCTGAAGACCTGCTTCAAAGGCTCTGCCAGCTAGATGTGGTTCAGGAAGCTGCTACTCCCTCAATTGCTTGTCAAAAACTCTCAACTGGTTGACCAGAGTATCTGGGATTAGCATATGCTGATAGTCCAGTGTGGATTCATGGAAAAAGCTGTGAGCTACAGAACACTCTCCCAGCACACTAGACAAGCCCCAGGTTCTGCTAAGAAAGCCAGTGCCAGAAAAACACTCTCTTCCCCAGTAATAACTGCTGCAAAGGGGCATGGTTTTCACAACAGCTGTACACAAAAATGTCAGATGAGGAAGTGGAAAAAATTCTAAGTTAAAAAATCTAGATATAAAAATCAGCATTTGAAGGCATAAAAGTGACGTATCATGTAAAAAATTTAGGTTGGTAAGGACAGGAGAACTGAAGACAGTATCTCCAAGGGCATAATTAAGAGGTTGTGAACACGGCTGGAAGTCTTGTAAAACACAGCCAGAGACCCAATTTGTGGATTATTGTCATCTCTATGGAGAACATGTGAGGCAGCATGATTTACTTCATAACAGAGCAAGGGTTGTTTGGAGCAGAAACTTCTCCCAGCCCTATTGGAACAAGGAAAAACCACACTCAAAGCCATAAAGTACTGGAAAACACCTCTGCAGTTGTTTAGACAAGAGTTGAATCTTAACTGAAAATCCTGCACACCTTGGGGTAGAGGAAGAAAATATTCACAGGTATGGACCTATAAATCTTTCTATAAATCTTGTCTAAAGCTGATGGTTTGTGAGAAAGTCTAAAAAAGGTGCTGTCTTGAAGCTGATAAAGTGCAGTGATAATGCATTCACTTCCTATGTAGGACTTAAAGCTGAAAAATAATTATTTCACAATCTTTAAAGTGTCTAGTGTACTGTCCAATAAAATATGATGAAATTTAAAGATTAAAAAAATTCATTTTTCTTTTCACTGTAAGGGAGGAATCACTGGTATATCAAATAGAACAAAACACAATGAATATATTTAGGAATTGACTGAAATCTGGGAAAAGTATTATGAGAAAACAAAAAACATGAAAGAATTCAAATAATCTCTCTGGATGCTGTTAAAAACTTGACTTTTTGACTTAGTGATTAAATAGTGCTTTTGCATATTTCATTTCTGGGGCTGAAATTACATTTTTAAGTATATAAATTTAAAAAAATGCATAAATAATTGTATAAAAGAACTTATGTTTCAAGAATAATTTTTATCAAGGTATTATTTTATTCAGTTAATATTTCATTTTAATTAAAAAATAAATTCCAATATAAAAATGTAACATTCCCTGAGGAATTAATATTTTGTTTAAAGCAACTTCATTAAAAACTAAGATCTTCAATACAATATGTATTATCAAGATGTACTAATTGAGCAATGCATTATAATCAGCTAAGTATGCTGAATAATATCCTAACATTAAATTGGCTTCAGTGTATTCAGATAGTTTGATTCTACTGCTGACATTTTATGTCCTAAATTTGGTGAAATTTTATGTCCTTTCTAAGTTTGGTGGGGTTTTTCTAATGTGAAAACATACAGGCAATTTACAGTAATTTCACGAATATAAGCCGCACCTTTTTCATTGAAGAATCCAGCCTACCCCAGTAGTGCGGCTTATATTCAGGTGCGGCTTATCTATTGACAAATCCCGGCAAAATGCCAATCCGGAAGTGAGAGCCGGCCAAGCGGAGAGCTGCCACTGAGCAGCCGGGCAGGTGGGGGAGTGGGCTTTGCCGAGCAGGGCAGGCTTGCCAGCGGCAGAGCCGCCAAGGAGCCGGTCGGGCTGGTGGCAGGGTTGCCAGGGAGTGGGACAAGCTGGCCAGCAGTGGGGTCGCCGCCGCTGTCAGGCGGGACAAGGTGGGTGAGCTCGCGGCGGGGTCACCGCTGCTGCCAGGAGGGGCGGGGCGGCAGGGGAGCAGTGCCAGCTTGGGAGCGCTGCCGCGCTGTGCCGCCGATTAGGGCCCCCGCACCGCGGCAGGGGCACAGCAAGCGGCGGCCAGCGGGACCATGGTAAGTCGCGGTGAGCGGAGCCATGGGTGAGCCGTGGCGAGTGGAGCCACGGGCGAGCGGGGCGGGCAGGCGGCCAGGCCACCGCCGAGCGGGGCGGGCGAGTGGGGCTACATTTAAGGCTCCTCTGGTCTGTGAAAAATGTTTGCAATTTGAGCAACTGACAGCAAATCCCGCGCGGCCCCCTACAAGCCGGTGCTGCTCCTAGCCTGCGCTGCGCCCCCCCAGCCCGCTCCGTCCCCAGCCTGCACCGCCCTCTCCGAGCCTGCACCGCCCCCGCCGAGCCCGCTCCGTCCCCAGCCCGCGCCGCCCACTCCCAGCCCACGCTGCTCCGAGCCTGTGCCACCCACCCCCCTGAGCCGGCGCTGCTCTGAGCCCCCTCCGCCCGCCATGCCGCGCGGCACGGGGAGCCAGCGCCGCTCAAAAGCGACATGGGGAGGCTCGGCAGCCAGCACTGGGGGCGGGAGGGCCAGGACCCATGGCATGGGGGGGGCGCCTGGGGTGGCATTTAAAGGTTTCACCAGTCTGTGAAAACTGTTTGCAAATTGAGCAACTTGACAGCAAACCCCGCGATCGAGGGATTCTTTTACTAACTCGTTACTTTGTTGCACATGGATACTCGCTTTTTAAAAAAAAAGTGCGGCTTATATTCGGGTGCGGCTTATATATGGACAAATCCCGTGGTCTTCCTGGCTACCCAGAAGTGCAGCTTATATTCAGGTGTGGCTTCTAATTGTGAAATTACTGTAATTTAGTTTCACGTTTTTATTCATTGGAAATTAGTTTGTAAAAATTACTTATAGAATAATGTGTCTTTTCCCGGGGCTTAAAAAAAATGGATCTCAGAACTAATCTGGGTTGTATTTTCTCATCTATATCTGCATTTCCTCTCCATAGCTTTGAGGTTTTTCTAAAGCTTTTGGGAATCAACTTTGATAGACTATTGCACCTTCTATAACCTTTTTTGTAGTTTCTGTCAATATAGAATGAAATACTGGAACTTGTATTAACTTGCACATTTGTAAAATCAGTATTTCAAAGTTAAAAACACCAAGGCAGTTGATATTATAAAATGCAATCTACTTTTCCCTTTCAATCAATAGCAACTATTTTTTAACTGGTTCATATAGCTTTCAGGCTATGTTGTAAATAGATTATTTTCTCTTTATGAACATTTATGTAGAGTCAGTTTTACCTTTAGATGTAAACAGGAAGATATGAATAATGTTCAGTGAGACTCCTAGCAGGATGAAGAATGGCTTAGTGCTAGTGAGGATAGCAAAATTAAACCATAGACATGAACTGAAAATCTTTATTCATGGTAAGAACAACTTTTATTCTTCATGTAATCAATCTGTGCTTGAAATAAACTTTATGACTAGTAGAAATAACTAGCAAAAGCTCCTCATTAAAGAGTTAATTATTTGTGTCAGTTGCACTGAGGAAGTTGTAAAGGGCTTTCTGTTACGTGAATCAAACTTGAAACATGGCACAAAAGTATAAGCATGTATTTAAAAGACCGTCATGCATTATTTATTATGAAATTATATTAACTATGAAATCAAGCTGAAAATCTTTATATTGATGCATTACTACATTAGGAAATGATGGGTTTTGTTTTCACTGTGTATTAGGAGAGACCTATAAGTACTGAGACACTATGGCAGGAGTTAACTGGAATGTAGTCTGTGGTGTTTGAGCTTCATTATCCTGCTGTAAAAAATGTATTTAAGTTTGAACTTCACTGCCCAGAAAACCAAACTAAATGTCTATCTTCCCCATGCTGTATGAGATTTGTAACAGATGGAGAAAAGACAGGCAGGCAGCATTCCTCTGAGGCTTCTGACTTTGGTACTTAAGCTAGGTACCTTGCTGCTCAGTGCTGGAGACCAGTGTCTCAATACAGGAAAATCTGAAGTAGCAAAAAACTGCTTTATCATGGGGAGATTAATGCCTGAAAATTTTGAGACTCAGTTTGAATATGAATAATCAAAATCCAGGTTAAATAGTCTTTAAAATAATTTAAGAAGACAGAAAGTGGAAAATACCCCCAAATGGTACAGAATTAATGATTCTGAAAATGCTAGTATGCATGAGTAATTTATTTGTTCTCATTAGAGAAAAACAGAATTACGCTTGTGTACAGATGCTTTATGCCTATGACTTTTTGCATTCTTATGATTTTAAGTTAACTTTAGATGAAGGTTCAACTTGGAAAACAAACACATTTTCATCCAAGAGCCAACACATTCTTGGCTCAAAATGTTGTGATTGTAATTTTAATCAAATAACTGTAGTTTGAATAACTAAAAGGTCATGCACTAATTTCCCTCTCTTGTGCAGTAAAATAGAAGGCTTAGCTGGAATAACATGTACTCTAACTTTAATCTAGGGCATCATCACTGTCTCACTGTGAGCCCAGGCTTGTTGTTGGGTGAGAGAGAGACAGGCAGTGCTACCAAAGGCAGAACTGCTATTCCTGGTGCATCCAGGACATTTAGTCCAAAGAAGTGTGAGAACAGGCTGAATGCCGCAGGCAGTGGTCATCTACACTGAATTTGCAACATCGAGCTTTTCTGAGTCTCTACAGCCACAACACTGATTACGCAAGAGCAGGCCAAAGAATAAATCTAATTAGGGTGAGCATACCTTTATTTTTTCAGGAGTCATATGGTCATCTGACTCTCAGCATTAACAGAAATATATGTGACTGTAAGATTATGTTAAAGAAAATCAATATTCTTTATAGTTTAAGAAAGGCCCAGTGATGGCCACTAAATCATGCTGTTGTCTCTGGGCTTTATATAAAACATATTTTTCTTGTGGAAGTCTTGTACTTCATTAACATTTAGAATACTGACTTCACAAAGCCAGCCAGTTGAATGAATATCAGAAAAGATGTGTATGCATTTAATGGCTTATGTCTGTATATTTTGTCTCCATATTCATGTATAAAGCTTGATGATGCTTTCTGCCAGGGAGGACTAGAACTGACTGGCAGCAACACTGGCTCATTGCAACTGAAGAACAGAGCAAAGTGACTTTCTGCCCTCCTTTGCATCAGCAAAAATATTCTTGCAAAATTGCTAGAGGGACAGCCAAGTGTAATTATGGCCCACCCCAATGACCGTCCATTCATGGATTTTTAAGTTGGTAGGCAGCCAATATCCATCCTTCTTATTTCTCTACTGGAAGCCTATCTAAATCAGCTAGCTGTGAATCAAATGTCTGCTCTCAACCTCTAAATGTACTTGTCTTACTAGAACAAATCCAGCTGTTGATTCTTTCTCTGTACAAATCCAGTCTGTTACATAGATGCCTTGAAAGATGCAAGTATGGGAGATGTAAGAGTTTCATTTCTTAAAGTGTGATTGAAACATCAAAAAGCACAAAGCCTCAGGAAAAAGCTTTAACATCTGGATGGATATCAGGGAAGGCATCTGTGAAAAGAGGTAAAACTTGTAATATTTGCTTGGAGTGTGAACTGGTGATAGGACTTTCAAGAAAAGCAGTGACATAGGTGTCTTCATACTCAGCATCTTGGGTCTTTTCAAATCTGCACCACTTAGAGTAAATCTGAACTGAAATTAAAGTTCTTTTTGCAGAGACAGATTTTGGAGGATAGTTTGTAATATGAGATTCTCAAATTGTTCAGCTGTATATTAAAATATAAGAAACAACAAAAACCATTTATTGTTGCTCATTGTTACTGTTAACAATTTTTAGGATTTATACACTAATATTGATTGTTCTCTTGCTATTCATACAAATCAGAGTTAAAATCATGAAAAAGTCTGCGTCTAGTGAAAGCCCAGGAGGTTATTCTTGGGGTGGGATTTTTTCCCTATTTACTTACAGCTCTCATCTTTGTGGTTTCAAGATTGTAATTAGATGTTATATGAGCAGGCTGGCCTTGTACTGAAAATTTCATAAATACAGTAATTTCACATTCATAAGCCGTGACTGGTTATAAGCCACACTTCCAGGTAGCCGAGAAGACCACGGAATTTGTCCACAAATAAGCCGCACCAGGTGGTTAGCCGCACATCCGGGATCGGCTCGATTCTTCAGTGAAATAGGTGCTGCTTATCAGTGTGACATTACTGTATACTCATTTAGGAAATCCAACATTAATGAAGCTAGCATTTTGTTATTGCTTTCAAGAAAGCCAGAACCTGTGAAAATTGTTGCTGCTATCACTGTCTGCTTTCCATGCTTCTGACACTCATCTGCTATTAGAGGCATATTATCTTATATTTTCTACATGTAGGTATAATGAGACCACCAATAATTTAGGCCTCTTAGTAATAATATTCTGTCTTAACATAGTACTAGCTTTTCATAAATAAAGCTTTCTTCTCTATGAAGATATCTCTGGTTTTAGTCTGGAGTCTACATGTGAGAAAGAAGCATTATTCCTATTACCTCCACTCTCCCCAGTGTGACATTTGAATAGATGGAGGCGTTTAGGATTTCCTTCCTCTATAAGAGGTGTTATATGTTTTCTGTTAGCTTTAATATTAACTCTATGGTCTTATGGTTGTTCCTCAGTAAAACTCCTGTGCTTTTATCCTTCTGCTCTACTGGTGAGCACATTCACTTATCTTTCTCTTTGTCAGCCAAGCTTCCTGCATCTTCTCCATTGTGCTCTCCCATGAGCTTCACCTAAATCCTTTCAATGACACCAAACACTTTTTTCCTTTGCCATTGTCCTTCTTCCTTGCATTTCCATTGATGACAATGAATATTTCTCTTTTTGGAAAGCTGTAATCACACACTCTGAGAAAAGCTTTGTGATGGTTGTGGTGCAGCTGCTTCCTTTTCCTTTAGTTTTCTCCAAAATCATGGGAGGACTTTGCCCTCAGAACACGTACATTATTTTATCATTTTCCCTGGAGAAAGTAACCTCAACTCAGTGCACCTGAGACAGCAAGCTTACAAAGCACTCTGTCACTCCATGTGAAAATGTAGAACCATGAGGTGTGGTACAGCTGTGTTTTTACGGGCTAATACGACTGCCCTGGGAAAGCACCCTTGGAACTGTTTCTGGCATAATATAAGGCATAAATGGCACTGAATAATGTCAGATAAAATGTTAATGCAATAGCTGTTCAGATGTGTGACCGCTTCTGTACATGACCAAAGGGACGAATCTTTTCCCTCCAGTATAATCTTGTTTCTGTTGAAATTATTAATAAAATGCATGAAGTTCAATGAGGAAAAAATTCCTGTGATTTTTTCCCCCTTTTTTTCCTTTCCCCCCCAATCATCATTGTTTCTAGTACAGTATTGTTTAATACTTCAGCTGAATTAAAAGACTAGGGACAGCATAAGCTCTTCAGAACAATATTAGTTTTAACAGACTGCACTCAACTGGAGGTTTGTAGACCAAATCATGGCTTGTATGACAGTGTGTTATGAGCAATAAAATCATTGCCTTCATTTTGCTGCTTCTGCATTTTCACTAAAGCTTGTAATGGCATGTGCTATCAAGAAAGATGCATATTAAAATTTTAGGAAGTAGTCATGTTTTTTGCCTTTATAGATTTAGAGCTATATATAGGAAGATAGATAAAAGTTGAAACTTTAATCTAAAAATTTGGAATACTTAGATTTTTGTGATTTCATTTTGCACTATCACCTGGAATATGTTTACAGATTGAAGTCACCAGAGCTGAGCTGCAGGTGAGGTATGTCCCCTAGTTACACTACACAAACAAAATGCATGCTGAAGCAATCTAATGGTAAGAGTGGGCTGATTTAAATAATTCAGTCCAAGCCTTGTATGATTTTTTATTTCTGTTGTTCCCTAGTGCTATGCTAGATTTCTCTGTTCACAGTGTGTAATACTTTCCATTGCAGACCCGGTCAGATTTTGACTAAGTCTCTGTCAAGCTCAGTGTAATTCATGTGACAGGAAACAGAATTCCTAGCTTTGATCACAGACTTAGTGGGATATGACAGCCAACAGATTAAATAAGGGGAAAATCCTGGCTTGAGGGGAAAAACCCCAATACCTCACTTTAAAAAAATAGTGTGCTTGAATCTTCTCCTGCATGTGGATAGAGCTTCATATTTTTTTTTCCAAAGGGAATAAAGTGACAGTCTCTCTAATGGCAGAGCTTGGTTGGGCTTTGAGAGTGCGCATTTTGTGACAGAATAGTGGACTTATTGCTGGGGGAAATCTCTGCTCACAGTTGATGGATAGTTAATGTTCCTTTTGCTGACCACAGCTGAGAGTTTCAGCCATGGCATCCAGCCCAAGGAGACTCTTTATAAAGAGAGTTTTCATTATTTTTTTTTAAGAGGGGTTAGGCATAAAAAATGGAATCCAGTGACTAGTACTGAGGCATAGACAGCAATGAAAGGGCACAGGAAGGTCATAAGATGCTGGGATGTACAACATGCTGAAAGTATCCTATCCTTAAGCTAGATAATCTTTTAGGTCTTGTGCAACCCAAACCATCCTTTGATTCTCTGAAAAAGTCTGCTAGTGACAAATAGAGTAGAAAAATAACCTTACTATACTGAAGGATGTGGAAAGTACAGAAATAGAATACAGACTTATAAGGAAGGAGAGAAGGGCAGGGGATCCCACGGGACAGAACAGATGCAAAAAACCAAAAAAAAATCTGGAGAGAAATAAAGCTGACAAATGAAAAAATGTTGTTATTCTTTCAGTCCATGTGGCCTTAGACTGGTTGATGCTGTTTGTAGTGCCTTTCTGCAGCTGTCTTCTCAAATGGTAGCAGCTGCTAACAGATCTTGAATATAATTTTTCCCATTTTCTCATCTCCTCCTTTAGAGAGGTCTAGACTTCATTAGCAATCATAAGAAAGAAGAGTATTAGAGGTGTCTGGCAATGCCATATAGAATGAAACAGGCAGGTGTTAAGCAGAAATGATTGACAGTAAATCAGATGTAGGAAATTAATTGCCAGGAACAGGTAGAAATGGGGAGCTGACGACTGAAAATTATATGGATGTGAGATGAAAACATATTTGTATGACATTTCAGGTGCTATAAGAATAGACAAGAAAATCAGCCTAAGGAAAATCTTAATAACAACAATGTTGAAGCATGTTTTTTAAAATAGCAGAAGAAATATATAAGACAAGGCAGAGTGTTTTGTAGAGTATTTGTTGGGATAAACACATAAAACATGAGATTTGGACTGCAAGTGGATGGTGAGTTCAGTTATGGAAATACCTCTCCTGCATAAAGATAAGCACAAATTATGTGATAAACTAAGAAATGCAAGGAAAATGTCAGGAAAAATATCTGAAAAAGTAATAATATCCATAAATACTATAACGACTTTAATAAAAATTAATTAATCCTTTCCTCATTTGTGAAAAAAAACAAGTGATAAGATGGAATTTTACTGAAACAATATTTCCTTAATATATGGTTATATCAAACTAATTTTATAGAATTATAAATAACATACATTAATGTACGTGTGTTGCTGTGGAAAAAGAAGATTGAATATTTAAAGCTATCTTCTCAGAATTTGCTTAAAATTAATTTAAATTAACCATCCTTAATAATTGCATAGCTGATAGTTGAAGATGTTCATCATTCTCACATAGCTCAGGACTTAGAGTAGCTTCAAAGAGGCACTTTGTCCCACACAGGTGTGGGAAAACAAGGTGATTAACTCTGAAAGCCCATTGTTGATGTCTCTCAGTGCATGGGGCTTTAGACTGAAGGAGGGCTACCTAAAATTAGCAAAATTTGGCTTTTTTATGGCACTTCAGCTTGTCAATAGCAACTACTAATGACAGTCTGACTTTAAATTGCTGCTTTCTTGGGTGGAGGTAGGATTTCAAGACTGGAGTGAGGTTTTCTTAAAACTCTGCTGATTTGGGGAGGCAAGAGTTACAGTAATTTCACGATTATAAGCCGCACCTTTTTCATTGAAGAATCCAGCCTAGCCCAGTAGTGCAGCTTATATTCAGGTGCAGCTTATTTATGGACAAATCCCAGTGAAATGCCAACCCGGAAGTGAGAGCTGGCCAGGAGGGCACCTGGGGCTGCCTTTAAAGGCTTCGCTGGTCTATGAAAACTGTTGCAACTTGAGCACCTGACACCAAACCCAGCTGGCAATGATTCTGTTACTAATTTGTTACTTTGTTACACATGGATCCTCCCTTTAAGGGGAAAAAAAAAAAATTAAAAAAAAAAGTGCGGCTTATATTTGGGTATGGCTTATATATGGACACATCCTGTTGTCTACCCGGCTACCGGGAGGTGCAGTTTATAATCAGGTGTGGCTTATAATTGTGAAATTACTGTACCTTTCCTTTAGAAACTGAAATGGAAGAGAATTAGTCAAACTCCCTTGGCTCCTCAGTGAAGAATTTACTGCTGTGAGTTGACTTATTGATTGCTCTTTTCTAGAAATTTCAACCACATTGCTCTTCTCCATGGAGTTCTACTGTTTATTCTGAAACTGGTCCTGAGAGAGGCACTAGAAGTGTTCTCTATTCCTCTTTCAAAATGGTGTCATTAGAAAGAAATAAATGCTGAGATTTGCTAGGGCAGAAATTGAGTAACGATCAACATGTTTCTATATCCAAGCAGCTAAAGGTGTGAATCACATTCCAAACTAATTCCACTTTTGCAGCTTTTCCAATGAGATTTGATTACATCTGTATTTATGTTTCCCACACTGAAAAAAAAATAAAAATAGGTGTGTCTCTATTTAAGAAAGTTACAATTTTAAAACAGTGAAAATTACTGTGATTCTGTGTTTCTTCACAGTTGTAGCCCATAGTGTAAATCTCTGCTACAAACTTGGCCAATCTGTTGCAGATATGATAGATGGACTTTGCTGGCTTTGGACTTAACTCTGGCTCTGCCCCAAGCAAGAACTGCTGCTCTGCTCCCCCAGACAAAGGATGCATCATGAAAGGTTAAGAATTCAGAACCTGTGTTCTTTGCTGAGCTTCACCCCAAAGTAAGCGCTCATCACCAAACCATCTTTCTGGCTATTTTCACCTCCTACTTGTCGGCCACAGTTAAGGACTCCCCTGTCACTCTGCTCCCACCGTGCTACATGTTTGGTAGTTTGTCACTTTTCATAAAATCTGAAATCTCATGGCTAGAAGAAACTATATTTTAACCAATTTTAACCAATTTCTTGATGACGTTTGAATAATTCAGTATGAAGGGCATTTCATTAACTGCAAATAAAATAGTAGCATTTTAAGGTTTCAAAGGATTTCAGTTTGTCAGTTCTTAAAAATACTTCAGTCACAATTGATTAAGACATGGAGGACTGTCTGCTATTAAACCCAGAAACCTGACATAAATTCTTGACTACTTTTCAGATGTTGCCATAGATTTCTTGTTTTCCTTGTGTAAGCTATCTATTCTTGTTTTCTATGAAGAATATTAGTGGAAACTTTCCTCTCTAAAACACAATGCCATCTTTTTCTGGTGCTAATCACCTGATCAAATGATTGAATGTCCCAGAGTCCTTTGGCTTTATGCCCTTGTACTTCAGCAAGAAAATTCTCTCCTCCCAACAGCCTCAGGCCCTGTCCTCCAACTTGCCTTCAAAGATTTCCACAGAGATAGGAAATTTAGAAGTTCTCTATAAATCTAAAAAGTGCAGAAAAAATCAGAAAAGTGCATCTTGGCATTTTACAGCCAAGCCACAGTCACTGTTCACAGTCCAAGACATCAGGGAGTCATGCAAATGCAGATATTTTGGCATTGATCCTGTGCCAATGTGCCCATTTCTCAGCAGGATTTTGGTTTTCTCTTGGTATACCAAAGAAAACTTGCATCTGTTCAGATCATGGGAAGATTAAGTTTCTGTCTTCCACGAAAATACATATAATATCAGTAAAAACTACCCCAGAGCCTTGCTGGACTAAACGTAGAAGGAAGCATCTTTTTTTCCAAAGCAAGGAATGCCACTTCTCCAAGAAAAGTACTAATTTTATACTGTGGATTCTAATCTAGAGAGTAGATTTATATTTAGCATAGTCCTCAGCACAGTGTGCCGGTGATAGTCAGGGCACCTGGCAAGGTGTCATTGGGAAGATTCATGAAAGCTTGCAGCTTCTTACCCTGGTGTTTTTGAACATCTGTTATGACCACTTATGAGCATCTTTCATTAGACAGACCTTTTCTCTGACCTAGCATGTCAACTATGTTACAGTTGTAAGTAATGAAGACAATTCATATACCTCTTGGTATACTTTTAGAACCCCAGGTTGCCTGATGATGCTAATTTTTTCTACTTGAATGAATTTACATGACAAAGACATACATTTCTCCAGAAATGTCTTTAATCTTGAGTAGTTTTCAGAATTTTTAAGAAAGGCCCTCCAAAGCTTAGGGCTTTTAATTTTGAAGTATCAAAATTAAAAGTCAGTGCTCTTTTCTGTTATCTCTTCCTTGACATGGGTAATTAATCAGGGATGTCTGGGGAGTGGGAGGCAAACCAGAGAACTTTTATAGTGTGTCAACAGAAGACAGAGCATGGCTAGATTTTCACTTCAGATTGCGAGAGAAATACAGGCAATACAGAATTTATCTTTTCGATTCAGTAAATAACTTTTGCCCTTAGAATATAAGAATGACTGTAAGATGTCCCTAGCTGAAATGGAACATTGGACCCCACAGTAAAAACATAATTAATTAATTAATATTGGCTATATATCTGCACAACCCTTTCAACTCCATATGCCTTAATACACCGGAAAAGCACTCAGTTTAATCTCATACCTACATGTGAAGTATTAATCACTTAAGAAAGACAAATAAATCTTTTTCTGCATTTGTCAGTATTGTCTCAAGCAGTTGTCTTTATATTTTCAACCAAATACAAAATAAAACTAAATAAAGCTAATTAGTTAATGACAAATGAAATATTTTTATACCTGAAAATAGGTGTAATACACCTGTTGCTTGAAAAAAGAAACAGGGCTATTACTCCAAAGAAGAGACAAACTTTAAAATGTATTTGAAGTTACAAATTGCACACTTACAAATCAATGTTTTGCCTTGTTAAATGGTCAGTTTCTGAAATTGTGCAGCCCTTCAAGTGTTTCTCTATAATTTTATATTTCTCCTTGATACCATTTCAGAAGATAATTAAATGCATCTTAAATCAGGCAAGCTATGTAAACCCATGCTTGACAAAAGGAAGCATGCTTTGCAATAGAAGATAAAGACTGAGTAATTTATTCCTGTGTATTCCACCTGGCAGCTGCATTTTAGTGTTTGAATTTTCAGGCATAGGCTCACAATTTAGCAATCCCTAGGTTGTTGGCCCTTGTGGTTATGTCTCCATTCACAAATGGTAACTTATTTTCTTAGTGTGATACCCTGCTTTTCTTACAGCCCTTTTTGAGACCATCATACCCCACTGGCAAGTGCATATAGCCCTAGGACACGGATTGCCACAACTCATGAAATAGCACATTCACTGGCACGCTCTCATAATTGCTAGTTTTAAAAGTTATTGCTTCACTCAGTTTATTATAATAATCTCAAATGTAAAGATGGGGGGAATAAATGAGTGGCAGGTTAATATATTTTGCCTTGGACTTGTTTATTTAAACTGAATTGCAAAAAACTGCTCAGTGTGTAGTTATTTTTCTTTCCTGGTTTCCAGCAGCAGTTTTTGCCTTTCCTATATGAATGCAGTAAGGCAATTCTGAAATGTAAGTGTATATCTATATATGCACCTGCTAGTGCATAGTTGGAAATATGGTGTGAGGAGGCTTTTCTTTCTTTGAATTTCTATTCTTGTTCTTTTCTTTTGAAAACTCCTTGATAATTCTAATGTGCGTGGTACGTTGCAGAAAAATCAATTTGCTTCTGCTTTCTGAACTGTTACATTTATGTAAATAATAGCTCCATTCTCTGTCAAAGGATCAAAGGTTTTCCTTGTATCAGTAACTGTATTTTATATATCCATTGGAAGTAGTGAGATATAATAGCTCTTATGCTAATGGTAGTAGCTAAGTGAATGGTGGATTTCTTTTTTTACTTCACCTCCAGTTCAATTTAAAATACTGAAGAATATACTAGAAACTAGAATCAGAATATATGGGAAACAATCTGCATAAATAAAGATGGAAATGTTTTTTATGACTTCTTAAAACTGAATTATTTCCATCTATTTCTAAATTTCAATGTCATAAACCTAAAAATTAAAGGAAATACTGAAACTTCCTTAATTCCTGCTGAAATAATAAAATCTGTCAACGTTATTGATCAGTCTTGATGCCACATTTGTTTTCTCCTTATGGGTCCGTGGACTTTTTCCTCTAACACTACTGGTCAAAGCAAAACTAGTTATTGCATGCAACAGTTTCTTACATTTACTCTTGATGAAACCTTTCCTGATGACCTCAGAGAGTCAGCCATTCCCAGATTTTCAGAGGCTTCAGTACATTGTGATGATGATGATGATGCTGGGTTGGCCTGTGTTAAGAACCTCAAATTCCATCCTGTAGTCAGCACAACAATAAATTCTGTCCTTGGAGTAAGTTCATGCTTTGATTGAAGTGACCCAGCAATAGTCCTTACAACACTGCAAAGAACCTGCAACAGGACTGAGCCTCTGGTCTGAGCCTCAATGAGAGAGCAAAAACCATTCCTGCATACAGTCCAGTACCTGTATGACAGATACAGGATATCTGCAAGGATCTGACTCCTGAATATGTGTGGGATTGGAAGTACCTGCCTGAGGCCTTCCAGTTACAGCAGGCAGGATTATTGATGACTGTGCATCTGCCTCCTGCCTTGTACTTCAATGCTCATGCTTCAAAGGATGGATGGAGCACATGAATACTGGAACAGATTGAAGGATGTCGCCACCTATACAGACAAAATAGGGCCTGTCTCAGGGCACCAAAGAGGGATTTTCTTTCCCTGAAGGGTTTTGTCAGGAAACAGCAGACCAGTCTATTAGGGAATGCAAGCTGGGAGCCAATGGTGACAGCCAGGCTGGAAAGGCAGTGCCCTCAGCCTTAGGATGAAGTCTCTCTCTCACAGTACCCCAAGAAAAGAGGAAGAAAAGGTTCACTAACCAGATTCAGCTAACAGCCCAATGACGAAGGGGCAAATCTGTAATGAAGAAACATGCATGAGGTCAGTCCAGAGTGACAAGCCAGGAAGGCAAGGAAAAGTGCACTGCCAGGCACGACACACCTCCACCACAGCTCAGGCTAGAGCAAGAGACTGAGTGCAGCTGCAGCTCCTGAATCAATGCTCAGGAGGCTGCATGGGTTGGGGTCCCAGCTAAGACTTTCCACGACTTCACTGTTTTTATGGTGCTCAGATCTAAACATGCACAGTTGTGCTGTATCACACATGAACATGTGCAGGTAAACACCCAGCAGAGGGGAGAAGAGTTACAGGAGAGAATCACAGACAAAGACAGCCATTAACTGGTGTAGGACAGACCATGCCATTGAGAGGACTATAGCTAATGTGACTCCTTGTCTCTTGATTGTAGGTGCTGACACCTTTCTTACCTTGCCAGGCTCAATATGCAATACACCTGTCAAAGTGTTCGAGTTGTCACCACAGGACTGCAGTGAAAACCTTTAAATGAGGTGTACAAGTTAAGTAATGAGAGAAGCTTCAAGGCATAGGAACTTTAGGAACTTATTTACCAAGTAAGAGTGAGGTAAAGAATTTACAATACCCTGGACAAGAGTACCTGTTCATGTGAGCTAAGTTCAGTTTGTGAACTCCCAGTAGATCTGAAGGTTTCTCCAATTTGGTCACAAGCACATGTACTGGATAGCTTTTGGCCTCAAGGGCATGCCCAAGGGCAACACAAACATTGCCTCTCATTAGGTGTTTCGTCTTGGATCCTGCCTGTTAGTGCAGAGTTGTCCTGTTCCCTGAAATAAGCATCCAGGGGAAGTGTATCACTTGCCCCTTAGTCAGGCGCATGAAGCTCATCATTCCCACACGATAACATACAGCTTCAAGGAGAAGCAAGATGCCCTTTGGGGAAAATTCCAGCTTTCTGGAGAAAGAAAGCTAGGAGATTTCAGCTCAGGAGTCTGTTTTGGGAAAATACAGCACTGAACTGATGTAAGTAGAGATGCCTCAGGGTTTAATTTCTTAGAGCTAAATCACAGAGGTGGATGCACAAAACTGGTCCCAAAGAGGATGACAGGTTAGAAGTGGAGGGCAGAGTTGCCGAAGAAGATTGTGTCTTTAATGCAGCTTTTTGTTCTGGGGAGACAGAGCTGTTGTTTTCTGGGCTCTGGAGAAAGATTGAGAGGAGTAGCTTAGACATGAATAGTGTGCATAGCCACTGCCACATTCCAAATGCATTTAAAACAGGTATGTCATGAAGCAAAGAATGTAAGGGAAGAAAACACCGAGTGGGAAAAGAAGCAGATAAAAACAGTGAATAATGGGAAACCTGAGAGAGGAATGAAAGACATAAAGATGAAAATTGTGTAAGAGAACATAAAAATAAGCAAAGATACAGAAAGATAAACTGAAATTTAAAGATGTTTAAGGGCTGCCTTTTCAATCAGCTTTTAAAAGGTTTTTGAATTAATTAAATTAAAGGCAAAATTATTTGCTGCAGAGAGAGCTATCTAGGGGAATATGGTTGGTAGAACATTTACTTGTGTTTATCTTTTTGTATGACAGCCATATGAGTTCTTTCATTAATTAAATTACTGTGCATTTTTGTAGCACAGTACCTTCTGGAATCAGGAGCAATGCCTAGTCCAGGACATCTTGACACAGTTGACATTTTGGAAAATATTATTAAAGACTGATTGAAATGCTCTCTGGGTAGGTAATATGAAGATATCAAAGAAGGTCATACATTTAACACCTTCTATGTTTTTCAATACCTTTCCAAAAGTAAATGTTAAAAGATTGCTGTGCCTCTCCATATCTGAAATTTGAAACTCACATATTTTGCTGGAGAATTAATTGTCAAATTTTTAATATTTCTGAAGTGATATTATTTTTTAACCGGAAAAATTAACTGAGGAAAGATCAATTTTTAGCACTGGAACTCTCCAGTTTGGCAGTGCAAAATGATTCATAGTGAAGTATTACATTATAAATTAAAACTATGAATCAAAACAGCTGTCTAATATTGCAGACCTATGACCAATTCCTTAATACAATAATGTATTTAATTTTTTGTAGGCAAATAAAACAGTGGAGTTGTCCATTAGTAATTTTAGGAATGTGCTTATGTCTTTGCAAATTTGGGGCTTAATTATTTCCCAATTTTTGTCTTCCATTTTTATGCTTGTTGTCTAGACAACATAGGTTCTGACAGCTCTAAACCACTATAATCTTCTTTCATTTATTCAACAAATGTCTGAAGCACTTTTAGAGAGATTTTTAAAAACCTATTCTTGAGGCTTTACACTTCAATGTACAGCATTGATGTTTTAGTGCAATAAAATAAGACAAAGTGACATGTCTCATGTCTTCCATTTCAAAAACTCCACAAAATAAGATCTACATAGTAATTTGCAAATGCTAGGTTTCAGTCCTTCAAGTTATTTATGTTTCTGTTTATCTCACACTGTGAGTATTTGTATATGTGCAGAATCAAAGTCATTGGTAGGAATTTAAAACTATTTGGCAACAGACTCTACTGTCTATGGAGCTCTCACCACAAAGCAACTTCACATTTTATGACCTTTTGCATAATGCCAATATTGAAAGAGTTCACTTTGTTCTGAATGCTAGAATGGTTTAGAAGTTTTCAAAATACCTTGTTGATTGACGAGGAAATATCATATTCTATAATCTAGGCAGAGTTGCCTGCATCAGGTTGGCAATTATTTAAAATGTGTTTATTTATAAAGATATGAAAAAACAAAAACCAAGCAAAACCACAACAAAAAGGCCGCGAAAAAGGCCAGTAAAAGGTATGGGTCAGATATTTTGAGTAGTGTCGTAGAATCAATTTTTTAATAAACTGATAAGTACTTCTTACCATGTATGGCACCATTGCATTAGGACTTTAGATGTTTAAAATAGAACTTTTTAAACTCTCAGGCTAATCATAAGCATAGTTTTACAACTACAGTGTGAAGCTCCAGCTTTGGTTCTTACATTAAACTAATTTTTTGCTCACTAAAAGAACATACTGACCCAGGCCAAAAAAAAAAAGTGGGTTTTAGGTTGCTTTCAATATAAGTATGTAGTCACATGTAATTGGATAGATAATTTTGCATCTTTTCATTTAAGTAAGCTGGATAGTCAAAGTATTTTTAGTCCATTTATGAGTCAAGCAGAAGCAGATACATGGAAGCAATTAATTTTGACAACAAACCTTAAGCTTTTTATCTCAGTATTCTGTAATGCATTCCAAATTCTAAACAGCTCAAATACAAAAATGTCAAGTAGTGAGTCTAGTCTGAAATACAAATGTGAAGTGTGATTTGCCTTAAGCAGTCCAGACAACAAGATGTGCTGTTTCTCAGTAAGAATGCATTCAAATGTGTTTTTCATCATGCACACGATGCCCTGCCATAGCAGTACATTTTGAAGGTTTGCTCTGATTTTGTGTGCCAGGTGACTGACCTTTTTCCTGTTCTTTGGCTGAAGGTTTATAGTGCTTGAACTCTTGCTCCAACATTGCCAGATGTCTTTACAGACATTCTAAAAGAGATAGTTCAAGTTTTATGGCTGAAATGGGCATTGCTTTCCTGTCCATTCCTTACCAACACTTTAATCAGGTACTGAACTTATTTGGAATTTCTATCTGCCACTCTCTAGTTCCACTTTCAAATAAAGAAACCTTTGGAGTATTTTAATTCTTATAAACATTTTGTCATTTCCCATTTGTAGACAACCACAGGTTATTTTCACAGTCCTGATTTTTGCACATTTATGGCTTTTGCATTGGTATTTTTTCCTCTGTGTGAAGTCTGTATGCTTCCTTGTTAAATACTTGCTCTTGAACTTTGTGGAATCTTTACAGCAGAGCTGTGGATCATCATGGTTAACAATGACTTGAGAATATTCAGTGATGTAGATTCCAACTTAAATATTTTAATGCACTGGATCTTACTAGGCACTAAACTTCTTTGTAGAGATGGTACCTTCATACATAAGAGAGCCACCTGTTAAGGCAGCAGAGATCCATAGCAAAGCATAATTAGAAAGAATCATTGAACCCACTTGAAACTAATCCCTTCTCCATTTGTTTTTGCTTTTTTCTGCCTGTAAGTGACACAAGAATCACATGATTAAGAATGAATTTGTACATCTATTGGCCTTTCCCATCTTTTAAATGGATAAGATGCCTTTATTTTAATCAGGTCTCTTCCTTTAAAACCTTGATACTGGTGTAACTTTTTTCATAAATCCATTCATGTTTCATGGGATGAAGAAAGTAAACTTCTCTGGGTAAAGAAAAGGTACCAAAGAGGTACTAATTCAGCCTCATGTTGTCTCCCATAGTTTTCCAGGAGTTTTCTTGGTCCTTACATTTTTATTATGCAGCTACATAGATGCAGAAATTACAAATCCACATTTTGGGGCAAAAAAGGCAAATTTTCTTCCAAAATTGGATGTTGCAGAATAATGTCTGAGCTGTCACATCCCCCCAGAGATCTTTGAAGTTGCCTGGATGTTGCATGTTCAGGGACACCTACATTTGCAGATTTCTACAAATGCCTCTGTCATTCCCCTCGCTCACTTAAGGAGTGACGGTACTGAAGTCTTTAGATCTATTCAGCGGCCAATCAATTTTACATCCTCAAACAGGCTGTTTGCCTTCTTGATTGTCATATTTCCTAACTGCTTCATATTGAAAATGCATCATGACCTTGCTATCATTTACATCCTTGATATTTTCTCATGGTTTACTGACTTCAGACTACAGCTGAAAGTTTTCAATGTACATGACAAAGTTTTAGCCTTCAGCCAAATGTTTCAGCTATGAATTTGTCAAGTAAGAGAAAACAGTTTTGACACATTTAGACCCCTTGACTTTCATGGATGAAAATGAACAAAAACTCTCAACAGTCTGATAGAAAAGATTACAGACGGGAACACTTGGTAGGTCTCAGTTGTCAGTTAACCAATACATCTCCTTAAGTGAGCAAGGGGAATGACAGAGGCATTAGCAGGCATCTGCAATTCCAGTTTCCAATTAAAAGAAATATATCAATTCTACAGATCATCTTGCAGTTGTGGAAGAAAATAAGAATTCATGTTGGAATAAAATGAACAGCCTGGCCAGGTATGTAGGATTGTAATAATGCATTCAGAATCATGTTTAGTCTCAATAAATGAAAAATTAATTATGCACATACATCAAAAAAGTATTTACCTGTACCTGATCAACACCAAAAATTAGTTTCAAAATTTCACTAAAATTAAGACAAAAAGTGTAGATTCACAAAATTGCAATGTAATTTTATTGTGGGTTTTTTGTTTGTTTGTTCTGTTTTGGTTTTGTTTGTTTTGTTCATGATTTTGCTTTTGTTTTGGTTGGTTGGTTGATTTTTCAGTACAAACACTATTGTCATATTTATAGACTTAGATTTGGTACATGGCAAAAAAAATATGATATTTGTGGCAGAATTTGCATCTGTCACAAGTGAATTTTAAGAAGACCCCAACTCTGAAAGCCTCTACTCCTGCAAATTAAGATTGATAGGCATTCTAATGTCAGGCCCCAAGTCATAGAAACAACAACCTGGAATATGCTGTGGCATATATTGACTTCAGCTGAGATGTATTTAAACCACAGCAAATAAAGTCATAATAACATCTGACTTTACAGACACAACTCATTTTAAAATAGCTTTAATATTAGATCTGCAGAAGATTTTTGCCATGGTTATCATGTTCAAATAGGGAATACTATGCAAAATGGTCCCTACTTTTGACAGTGGTTTCACAGCAGAGAAAGATATTAATGCTTGCAACAAAGCTGCCTTCCAGGCAAAGGCCAGGACATTAGGATTCAATAAAGAAAAAAAGAAAAGGTGCAGATGGACTCATTTAGGGAAAGAGTAAGAGGTTGAGATGGGCATAATTCAAAAGAGGGAAGTGGTATAGATGTGTGCTACACTGAAAGTAAGTTTGTTCTGTACATTTGCAGATCTTCTGCCAAGTAATTTCATGACTATAAGGCGCACCCTTTTGACTAAAATTTTAATTGAAACCCTGAAGTGCACCTTATAATCCGGTGCACCTTATATATGGTCAGCGTTTGGAAATTTGCCAACCTGGACGTGCGAACCACGGCAGATTCTGAGCTGAGCCACGGCAGCCGCGGAGCCGTGCCAGCCAGCGCCAGGGGTGGGCAGGAATGCCAGGGCCTGCAGCACGGGGAGGGTGCCTGAGGCTGCATTTAAAGGCTACACTGAGGAAAAGTTTGCAAATTGAGCACCTGCCAGTAAATCCTGCGATTGTGTGATTCCGTTACTAATTTGTTACTTTGTTGGGTGCAGATCCTCACTGCAAAAAAAAGTGCGCCTTATAGTCTGGTGTGCCTTATATATGGACAAAGTTCCAAAGTTTGCCGACAACCCGGAAGTGCGTCTCATAATCTGGTGTGCCTTATAGTCGTGCAATTACTGTACTTGTATTAATGATATGGAATATAGTGTTGTATAAATGTGTGAGAGAGGAGTCTGTATAGAATTTTGGCTCCTAAAGTGAAAGTCTCAGAGAGTCTCAGAGACCTCCCAGGGCATTTGGGCCACAAAAAACTCATGTTTCATATTTACATCGGAGGCTATTATGCCCTGGGAGCTTTCTATGTTGTTTTTAATGAAGAGAACAGACAAAGGAAGCACTGTAAGTCAAATTCCCCTAGAGACAATGTAACTAGGCCAGCTGACACACTGACACACTGAGGCCTTGCTCAAAAGAGACAAGTGCTGATCAACCCCCCTGCACACTAGACGCTGTATCAAATATCTAAAAGTTTCGTAATGCCCTTGCATTCCTAATATAGCTCATGTCTGTGCATGTACTGTGAACTTGTGTTTGATGAGATGTGCCCTTCAGAAGTTCCAGCTGCTGCAAGATGACATCTACTTTATTTGCAAACTGTGGTTAGTTTTCCCCAAAAGCTGAAACCTTCATGAAATTTAGTGTACCTTCAAAGAAATAACTAGAACCACTTCCTCATAGAAACTTGTCCTCCTAAGCCTGCCTGCAAAATATCCAGTGCATGATCGTGATCCTGAAGCTGTTAGTCCCCTTCTGAGGGATTTGGGAGAAAACTGGGAGAAATGTTTGAGAACTCGAACAGCAGACTGCTAGGGATCTCCTCTGTGTGTGTGTCCATGTGTGGTATGGCATATGTGCATTTCTGGTTCAGCTTTTCTGAGCTGATTAATGAGTTTTCTATCTATCAGACAGAATTACCACTCCAGGACTAAAGATGTTGATTCAGTTGTGGGGAACAAAATGTGTTGCTGAGACTTACCAGAGTAAATGCAGCAAGGAGCACACCCCACTGAGTTTGCTCCAGGCATTTCCCAAAGAGCATGTGTTGTTAAAATAGAAATGTACTTTCAACTCTCCTGGATTCTGGTAAATTCCTAAAGAGTAGGAACTCTGCTACCACTGTTTTTGCCATCAGCTTCTTTAAAGAACATTTCAGAGCAGGAACTGTGAAAGTAACTCCTTAAAGTGTGCAACTCTTACAGGACTCATGGCAACATTTCATACACCCTTAGTTATACAACAGGTGTAGTAATGAGCAAGGTTCTGATTTAAAATTGTGTTATGATTTCTATGCTTTCAATGTAATCTGAAATGCTGAGCTCCAGTATTCATGGTCTGGCCTGTGCCACATTATGGGATCACAATTTCCTACCTGACCTGAATGTAGAACTCCTGCTGACAGCTGCAAAATCTGGTGTAACATAGGATAGGATCAAAGACAGATGGTAGATTTAAACCAGCAGAGGGTAGGTTTAGATTAGATGTTAGGAGGAACTTCCAACCCAAACCATTCTATTATTCTATAAATGCCCTTAGAGCTTAAGCAATAAAAGGTAGTGAGTATAACCAATGCAACTGAAAAATCTGATTTGGTTCTCTGGCTGTGACCTAACAGAGTGGTACTGAAATTAATCAATACTACTATTTTGTCTGTTTATGTATGTAGTATTGCATAGAGGATATATTTTGCCAACATTCTTAGCACAATAAGCAAGAGACTTAAACTGAAAAAGGGAACTAATTTTTAGACAGGTATAAAAAGAAATGAGAAAGCTTCTTTTAAAGGCCTTGGGACAGAGCTTTAAATATGAATAATATCAGCAGGTTGGATGCATTTTAGAATCCAGATTATTGCTGTGCCTTGCCTTAAACAAGCAACTTTAAACAATGGAGTTTAGAATTGTAGAGTTGGGAGGGCATAGAGTTGGAAGAGATGGGAGTTTCAAAGTCTGGAGTTATTGTTGTAATTAGAAGTTACTTTTTAAACATTTTTCTTTTAAATTGTACATAAGTGATCTATCAAGTTTTCTGGATATCAAAACGTACCCTAAAGCTCCACTTTTAATGTGAGCTACTGGTTATTTCCTTCTTCATCAAGGTTTATTTTAGAATCTTTGCTAATAGTCTTACAATTTTTGTCATTATCAGACTATGATATGATGGGGCTTGTGTTCAAGTAAAGCAATTTAGAAGAGAGAAACAGCATTATTAACCTCTGACCAATGTGTTACATTAGATTAACAGAGACATTTGTAGTTGTATTAGTCTAATTTATTTCTATAGTAATGGAATCTTTAAATTTTCTCAGTGACAGAGGGTAAGACCCATGCCAACATTTAGTCTGAGATTTTCAGAAAAATGCAGGATAAATTTAGGCTTTGGTGTATCTTATGACATTCCAATTCATACCCAGTATTCACAGCAGTCAAAAATAGCTCCCTAGGAGTACAGCAGGACAAGCACCATAGCAGCTGTCAATATTGCATAGCCTAAATGGGCTTGGATAAGGTGACTGTTCATCACCTCCAGCTCTGCACATATTAAGACTCCTGCCAGTAAAATACACTCAGTTTCACTAGGTGACGGCCTGCCTCTGATATGTCAGCAGAAAAACATGACAATTAGGTAGAGTCTTTTCTCAGATTGGTGTGGATTATATTTTGCTTTAATAGGTAGCTATAATTTTTAAAGAGGTAAATTGCTGAAAATTACTCTTAGCAAAACAGCTCCGAGCAGAAAAAAAAAATTTAAAGGACAATAATTTGATCAGAATAAGAGAATTATTGAAATTGGAAATTTCCCTTTGACAGAGCAATCTCTGGGGATATGGGATTAGAAAAATAAGGCACAGCAGTGTGAATTATCCTGTCTTCCAACAATGCTGTGATACTTCCCCTTATAGCAGTAGAAGAGCACAAGCATAAAATTACTACACTGTACTCATCAAGAGCACCCTGACAAAACAGTGTGATACCTTGAGGGCAATGCTCCAGGGGTACACAGAGGCTCAGATTCTATTCAGAATACTGATAAACTGTGTTGCTTAAATTAGAGCCTACAACTATTTTAGCAATCAGGAAGTTTGTTGTGAAAACCTTGGCTTGCACCTTGGAAAAATATGAAATTCAGGAAGATTTGCCAAATTAAATGCTTGGATCAGGTTACCCTCAGAAAAACAAGCCAGTAGTACCACAGGAGAAGATTATGGTGGCAGATAAATAATTACCATCATTCAATAATGTACAATGTATTTAATAATTATAGCACAGAAAGAATACATTATTCTCAGGTGTGCTAACAGAGCTGCCATATAAAATATATGTCTGAAAATTTCAGAGACTGGAAAAAACATAACTTTTCTATAACAACTCTGACTTTGTTCAGTATTGCAATTGAGGAAGAGAGTCAGTCTTCTGTTCAGTGAAAATGTGTTCCCCTATTGTACAAGTGAACAAACAGTAAGCTATATACTGAAATGTTATGAAAAATTTTACAGTAAAGCTAATCAGAAGATTTCCTAATGGGGAAATTTCTACTTTTCAGAATATAACCACAGGAGGTCCGCTTATTTGTGAGGACTGGATGATATTTTTTATTCAGGCAACAGCACTATATTAATGGGAGAAGCCACTCTGTATGATAAGGACTGAACTATAGTCCACAACAGTCACTTTCCCACAGGGACACCACAGCAGTAATGTTTTTAATACCATGTAGGTCATCATCACAATGAATTAAATAGCTAGTGACAGACTGTTTTGTCAATTGAGAGATTGTTTGTAAATAGGACAGCTGGAAAGTGACTGTCATTGAGTCACAAGTCACAGAAAACTTCATAGTGAAAGACAGAATTAGAGTCTCTGGCTCTTAATTTAGCACTTATTCATGAATCACATCCTAAATTGCCTTAAAAATGGAATTTAAAAATCAAATGCTACTGCTAATGGGTATCTCATTTCATGCTGCAAATAAACTGCATGAGTCTAAAATTAGGTTGCGATTTAGGTGTAGTTTAGGTGAAAAAAAAGGCCATGATACAGAAAGACTGAAGTTGCCTTTAAACACTTTCAGATGACACAGATTGTTAATTGAATGAGTGTTTTGCTGCACATAATTGACGGGACTTTTTCAGAATAATAAAAATAAAGCACTGGAGAGCTCAACAGAATGACCTCCTCTGGAGAACTGACCCAGCTTTTAAGAAATCTGTGTGGGTTCTGGATAATCAGTGGAAATGGGACTTCAGGGACTAACTTCTCTCCTTTTGGTTACTGACAGTGTAAATGTCATGCAAGCCTCAGTGACATGTACAGAGAGTTATGCTAGTGTCTGCCATGCTTTCCTAGTAAGAGCTAAGCACCTGGATGAGGATTGCTTTGCTTTCTCAGTCCCAGGGAGAGTAATTATTGCTTACTTGCTGGTGAGTAAAAATCACTCACTACAATCTTAAATCTGATCTCCTGAAAGTAGTGACAACACAGCCATTATAGCTAGCATCTCCAAAAATGGCATTCAGACAAGCCTTCTTTAGAATCAGGTCAGTTTTGCTTCAATAGACAGGTCAACCCTCATGGGATATCTCCCATGTAACTATGTACACAATTGTGTGTGAGAATTACTCAGTATCAGATAAACAAGATACTAGTAAGGGGCAGTGATTAATGAATTGAGCCTGAGGGCCAGCTCCCCTCACCAGCAGTACTATAGGCAATTAAATAAAAAAAAATTCTTCCTATTATTCATCAAGAGTAGGGGACAAAGTTTTCATTGTTTTGCTTATTTTACATGCTGTTGAAATGGAGAAGATAATTTCCTACACAAGAGATTAGATGGAGATGAAGTTTCTGACATGAAGTTTCTCTCTGCATTTAACAGGATTAGGAATCCCAGAGTCTCAGTGGATCTGCTCCATTTTGTGCGTGGCTGCAGTAAATGGTGATATGAGAAAAGACTCAAGAATATTTATTGGTATGTATCAAAACCAGTTTAGGGCTGCTGTCTGATATTCTCATAGGCATGCCTGCAAAACAGGTGTAATTTAGATGTTGTGCTTATTTCCTATCACCAAATATAATCCTGCTACTCCTGCAGTGCCTACACTGCCTCATCTGGAGAGGATAGCTCCTATGTTTTAAGGGCATTAATCCCTTGGGAGTATAAACTTCATAATACCTACAGGGGTTATGCCAGAGATAGGTGTATTTCTTGTATGAAGTTAATAGTTTCTGTGATTGTAAGTACCTAGTACAGCTGGAACAAGTATCTAATTGAAAATAAACTTTCTGATTAGAGATTCTCATTAGTACACAGGAATCTCAAGTGAAGTGTGTGTTGAAGCCAAGCAAGGTAGATGTGGGTTTCTTAAAAAAAACCCAAAACCAATATTTTGAATAGCTCAGCTGTCATAGGGCTAGTTTTTCTATGGTTTGTGAACTGCATTTCTATGGCTTGTTTTCACAACACTGCCCATGCTCATGCCAAACAGATCCTAAGTGTGCTGTATGCAGTAGGCTGCGCAGATGAGGCTATTCCCACAGCAGTCTACTGCATACAGGTATCACAAATTATTTCACACCTTCTTCACCTCAGAATCAAATGCACTAATTATTTCAATGGTTTCCTTCCACTGGAAGGAATGGAAACCTTCCCAAAGTATCATGTCAGGGCTTCCTGATTAGGCATCTCATATCAAGATTGAACCCAAAATTTGCATGCATGTAGTTTCTTAGTTTATAATCTAAGTCATGCTTGTTTAGAGAAACAGACAGATCTGCAATTTGATGTGACAGTGTACACATGGCACAGACAGGGATAACCCAGCCAGCCTTAGTCTAGGCTGGGTAACACTGAAACTGTAAAGAGTGTTTTGAAACTATGGTGTGGCAACTTCACAGTTTTACTGTTAGATATAATACTGCCACCACCTAGTCTTTATCCACATTCAGTGAGGTGCAGAGACACTGTGTCTCACATCACTGTGACTCTGTAATTTAGGGGTAGGCAGATAAAAGAGTGTAGCAATATTTTACCTACACCTTACAATGAGGCCAAAATGGCCATAAAACCTTAACACTACCTGTAAGAAATCCAATTTCTCAATCACAAAATTTTAGTATGCATAAAGATATTCCCTGGAAAGAACTGTGTCTTTCACCAAAACTTTGACAAAGGTAGTCAGCAAAATCAATCAAATAACTCAATCACCATACAAATGGTAGATTGAATAGAGAGATGTGATAGGAACTTGAGAAACTATAAATAAAGCCTTTCAGTGCTTGCCATTTTTCTTCTAAGTTAATTCCTTTTTACCTTTTCTTCAAGGGTTTCTTTGTTTTAGCATCTCTTTGCAATGCACAGTGCTTTTGTGTCCATTGTGAAAGATTTACAGCCGCTATATATAAGAAAGAAATGCTAAAGCTGCACAATAAATTCTACTGTTAGAAGAAATTTGGATTTGTGTTACAAAACTAAATCATCAGTGCAGACATAGGCTTTAAGATCAATTATCTGATTCTATATTGATTTTTTCATTAAATATTCAGCTCTGGCCAAATCTCCTCTTGGACTCCTTCATTACAAATTCTAATTAGTGAGAAATTTAATGGCCTAATGAGAAAGAGAATAACATCTGATGATACAGCTGTTGAGGGACTTATGCAATACTTACCTGTCTAACACAATTCATGATTTCCATCCTTCCATCTGAGGGAAGTCTCCATTTTGACTGAGCTGCCTAACTTGATGATTTCCTGACAAAATCATTGCAGGATCTACAAAATTTTGTGTTGCTGTATGTCATTGTATTGTCATGGTAAATCTTTTGCATTAAAACAGCAAAACCAGACGTTTGAGTTGGGGACACATCTGTGAGAAAGGAACTTAAGCTGGAGCAAGAATTGTGTACAAGTTTTGTACCTCTCAATGACATTTACATCCCAGGCTCAGCTGTTAATGTGATGAAATGTCCTTGCTGTGTGTGGAAAGGAAGAACTGGAAGTGCCTTAGGTTGTTTTTTTTGGTTTTTTAAAATAGCTTAGCTCTCCAGCTTTCAGATATGGGATGTTAGATATGAGGAGAAATGCCTCTCACATCCCTGCTTTAGAGGCTTTAGGGTAAACCACTATGTCTCTAATTTCCTAATTGCTTATATCCTGCTATAAATCCCTTCCACGGGGACCTAATTTCAAGGTACACAGAAATCATAGGAATGTGATTTAGTTTGAGAAACTGGACTGTGACTGACAGGCACCTAAAAGGTCTAAGTATGCAATAATGTGAAATTTGAGCAGTGAGTACTGAGCACCTTGCTTGACTCCAAGATTAATTTGTCCTTCTTTTAATGACTATGTAATTATTGATACACTGCTCAGCACAGTACTATAGGGAAGCTTTTGTCCTCCATGGACCCACAGAAATTAAGTCATTTTCTGTTTTTTAAATACTGTTTTTTGGAGCAGGGGAATTTTTTCCTATAAGTCTAGTAAGTCTTCTTGTAAACTTACAGATAATTCTTAAAAGCTGTGTTACTGAAAATATTCTATTCATTTTTACTGTATAATATACTGTACTCAAAGTTGAGAACAAATTAAAAATAAAATTAAAATTTCTCCTTACTGCTGTGAAAAAGTAGATATATCATGTGCTATTAATTTTATACCAATAAATATTTACAGTTTTCTTTTTTAAGAGGTTAATTATTTTCTTGGATACATGATTTAATCAATTTTTAAAGTTTCTCTCTAATTTCTTTGTTTCTAAAAAAAGAAGTTGAAATTTTAAATTGACAAATGTAACAACATTTCTTAAAATATTGTCCTTTTCTAATATGCAGTGACCATCAAAAACTTCATGAATGTGATATCACTAAACATAAGAATGCTGCTAATTATGTTTTTAATGTTATATTTAAGGAATGGAACTGCCTAAGATAGTGCCACATACTTCAGCTGACTTAATTTGAAATTATACTGACACTTAATTAACTCTAAGTTATTCCTAGAATATGAAATAATTAAATAGTTAAAAATACTTAATTTATATAGTATTTGAACAAAACAACTCTTCCACTGTTTAAATGAAGATGCTGAAAATAACAAAAATCCATATGGAAGATTCGGGTATTATAAATGCTGTAATATGAGAAAAAGAGTTTTTTAAAAATTAAAAGAGGGATCACAGCAGATAGGTAAGATCAAAGATTTAAAAATTTCATCAGCACCACTGTTTTCGTAATTTAACAAGTCACCAAGGACAGTCAGAAACTATGTTTAGGCTGTGCTCTGTTCAGAAGATAATGCAGGGGGAATTTTTAAAAGGTACCTTAAGGCCAAGGAATTAACTATGTTGATGAAATGGTGCATCAGCTGCACGCTTGACCCAGTCTTTCCTGTGCTTTATTAGGAATATAGGTAATACGAGTTATGCTCTGATGTTGTGTATAAATTTTTTTTTAAGATTTGTGGTAACTGGTAGCTATTTGTTAGATATGGCAGAAAAATATTGTTATTCTCTTTTTTTTCTGTAGGAACAAAGGCATTTTGTAAAAATTTAATTTTTTCTTTTGAAATTTATGATGACCTATTTTGCAAGTACAACATAATATAAGAACTACAGTTCACACAAGTAATTTTTATATACCTCTCTTGATTTTCTGTAGAGAAAACTTATTTAAATTAGTTCAGACTTTCTTCTTACCTTAGTAAAAAAAAAGACTGATTATTTTAGGTGAGGTGAAATAAGAAGCCTTTTTTACTTCAAATTAAAATAGCTCAATTTTTAATGTTTCATTTTTTGTCTGCTGATAAAAAATAAAGCACGTTACACTTAAATTAATTGCTTTCAATATAACCGCACTTTTGGGCATGAAATAATAATTAGTATTACTTCAGCTAGTTGATCATTAAAATATAGAGTTGTCTTGGGTTACAATACAGGATGTGACCAAAGGTATCATTCTATCACCATCTGTTGAGACCAGGTGGGGCAGTGATCCTTATCTCCATGGGAGATATTCTGCTAATGGGCCATCAACTGAAACCAGGTGGGGCATTGTTCTTTATCTTTTCACCACTCATCCTTTCTCCAGAGGACTATCTTCTGCTAATGGCCCATTGAGTCCTACTGTAGGACTGATAAAATTACTTCATCCCATTGGGAGATGCTCCAGCCAGGGGGAAGAG
>VRYO01002355.1:2271553-2290041 GCA_009812075.1 Sialia sialis
TGTTCTTTGTAGTACTGTATTTCTATTTTAATTTTCAAAACACCTTCCTTCATGGATATGTCTATCAGATGTCCTTTAAATTGCACCATAAGGGAAAATCACCCCAAGCAGCCAATCAACCGACCAATCAACCAAACAACCAGCTAACCAAGCCAGTTTGTAAAAGTGATTCAAGTGATGGCTTCCTTCACTGTCAAAGTGACAACTGATAAAGAATAGCAATGGGTACTAATTGCTTTTGCATTTGTTTGGTTTGTCTCAGTTCTCTAACACACAAGGGCCTTTGCTACTGTGTTGAGCAACCCACCAAAAGCTGTGCTATAGCTGTTGCAAAGTGCTGCAGAGCTTTTCTTCTGCAGCCAAATGGAGGAAGGACTCATCATGTATCATGTTTGGCTGCTTGCATGGCCCCTGGCTGAGGCATACATTTTCTTTAAATTCCACTGATGGAAGAGAAGGCATAAAACATTTGTTTTTCCCTTCATCCACTGCAAACCAGGTGAGGGTGGGACTCTGCTCACTCCGCCATGTACACTGGAGCCTTGCATGGAATTGTCTCAGCTTGATGCCATTACTTTGCATGGGTTAACAGAAAGTCATATGAGTTTGTAGCTTGAAAAACATGCTTTCACATCTAGAAGTACTTTTAAATCCAATATAAACTATAAACTATATGTACAAAATTCTATAGCTGACAGAAAAGACAACCAGTACAGGCAAAATTCTGCATACTTGCCTAAATAAAATGTTAATGTTGTTCAGCAGTATATTTACAGTGCCACTGTAAAACTCAGAGTTAAAAGTAGGAGTAGCTTGGCCCAAAACTAGCTTCTAAATAATGGACAGCAAAGCCCTAAGCCATTATATTATGTTTCATGTAGCCATAAGGAAACAGAGAAAAAAAATAGAGAAGGGAAGGATAATCTGGAAGAAAATTCTTTCTGGAGTAAAAGAGTCCTTTGCAAAGCAAATACTGTTGCTGTTGAGGTAACAGGAACACTTAAAGTCACTATTTTTATTGAATCAAGTTCCTTGACGTAGGTATCCTGAGAAGTAAAGAAATACACAAAAAGTGAATAAGAGGAACATGCCTTATTTGTATCATGAGTGTATACTATTAAGGACATTGGAGTAAATTGGAATAAAGGACACTGGAATGAGCTTTTTTAGTAAGAAGGAAAGAAAGTGAGCATGAAAAAAAATCATGGCCTAAGGTTTCGTTACCCTTAAAGATAACTTTAACATGTACATGAGCATGAAAAAAGAAATGATAAGGAGGATTTCAAAAGGAACTTAAAAGGGAACTGCAGTGGCTGTAAACAAACACAACTATAATTAAAGTTTCTTTGGAGATTTCAAAGATAAGTATGAGAAAATTATGCATCTTGTTTTCTATGTACTGAAACATTTCGCCATGTAACAGATATGACAGACATCTGGTGTGACAAAGTGTTTGACAGCAGCTGAAAACAAGCTGACACTTGAACTGAAGGGCAAAATCATCACCTTATTTTGCTGCTTGAGCTTGTACAAGCTTTTTATTATGTTATGGACTGAAAATTCTTGTTTGCTTGCTTGTTTGTTTTCTCAGTGAGAAATAGAGTGTGAAAAAATAGGTTAGAAGCAATGCCAAGTGCACAGGCTGTTCAGTCCTCACAGTCACATCTCATGTGGCTCTCAGGATTAGCTCTGCTTGCAGCATATGAAAGAGTAAGTGCCACTACATCACAGCACAGCTCAGGCTGCCAGCCACCATAACCTGGTACAATGAAGCAGTGCTATTTACTTGTCACACTGTTTTTGGAGCAATTTCTGTGGAACTGGTAGAAAAACAGTGCCTTTAATGGGACCAAGATCAAATCTTGCTGCAGTAGTTTTCATGACTAGCCCTGTGCATTTTGTATTTGAGAAGATGAGTGACATTGCGAAAAACTGAGCTGGTTTGGGTAGACAAGTGGCATGTCTGAAACCTGACTAGTAAGTAATTTCCAGGAAGCTCTCCCCCATTCAAATTCTCTAAGAATAAAAGTGAAATAACCATTATAGCCCAATTTTCTGTATAACTTTGTAACAGAGCAAGTATCATTAAGGCAGAGGATAAGCTATTACCCCATCCAATTATAGAGACAAAAAGGTCTGATATCCCTTTTGTACATGAAAATAAATAGAAAAATTACACAGAAATAAAAGGAATCATGGAAATGTAAAGTTGTGTGAGGTAGAGGAGAATTAAAGCATTTAATTTTGATCAGGCACAGTTGTTCTGTTATTGACTCACTTTTCAAATTGAATGCACTGGCTGTGTGACCCATTAAAATTACACACTCTGCTCTCCATTTTTTTGCTAGATGCTTCTGGATATTTGTCTTCCTGAAGTTTTGCCTTGCCACCTGTTGCCTGAATGTTCAAGTGCATCATGTTTCTCTTCCATGACAGAAGCTTGCAATCTGCTAAGAAGGAGTAAGCAGTCTCAATTTTCAAGATGGTACAAGTGTTTTACTCAGGTCAGTTTCTAGAAAAGGTAAGATAAGTATATCTTTTTTACCTCTCTTCTTTTCATCTAGTACATATTGCTATCTAATAAAAATTACAGTAATTTTACGACAATAAGGTGCACCCTTTTGACTAAAATTTTGGTCAAAACCCAGAAGTGCACCTTGTAATCCAGTGTGACTTACATATGGACAAAGTTCAGAAATTTGCCGACAACCCAGAAGTGAGGTTTATAATCCAGTGCACCTTATAGTTGTGAAATTACTGCAATCTGTTTTATAAATAATATAGACATATATGCTGGACACAGTTTTTTTCAATTCAAATTCAAACTGCAAATGGACATTGTTCCCATTTCAGTCCCATAATTTCTCTCTATTATGAGTTCATAGCTTTCATTCAAAATACTTGCCCTGTCATGTACCTTTTAAAAAAGTATTTGATGATTGATCTGATTTAATACAGTAAGAATAGAAGGCTGAGCATATTGTATAAGCAGACAGGTAGATATCTACAATCTATGATTGTCAAAGAGATAACAAACTGATAAACACTGCCCTGTATCACTGTCATTAGTTTTCAATGTGATTTGCTATATTTTGTGATTGTGCTTTGCTAATGCATTTGAGAGAGAATGATAATCCTTGGGCCAGCTGGCCCATGCTCATACTTGTCAGTGAGAGCAGCCTGGAGCCAGCTATATCTCATAATTCTTGGTCTAGGAATTCTGCAGGACCTGTCCAGCTCTTGGACACTGTGTTTTCTCTGAGTGGAGGTAGTGGGATTTTCTCAGGTTCACCAGATGATGATAAGGCAGTGTCACAGCCCTATCCATGGGATTTTGTAGACTGAGTGTGCAAGTAGGTGCTTCATTTTTGCATGTGAGCTTGTAGTAGTGGGCTGTGAGGAAGTGATGATACTGAACTTATTGTTGGAAGGGTATCTCAGACAGAAGGAGCCTGAAAAATTTACCCTGTGCTTATCTGCACTATTTCTCTCAAGCAGATCCTAGTGAGAAATGATGGAAAAGGCAGAAGGAAGCCATTCACATACTAAGGGTGATCAGATGGGTGAGGTACCTGTTACAAAGCAGAAAAGAAACCAAACTGTTATGATAAATGAATAAGGGTAGGTAATCAAATAACAGATGTTTTGCTCAGTTTCTGCTGCAAAAAAATCCAAAACTATTATACATTTCTTTCTGGACAATTGTCTATAAACTAAAAGGACATTATATTTTATTTAATATAAGATGGGATAAAGTTCTTGGGAGTACATCTCAATCTGTAAGGTGACCCAGAATGCATTCATTGTCATTTCACTAACTCTCACTTCTGTAGGAAATCTATCATTTCTGAAAGATCTTTAAGCATGCTTCTAAGACATGAGCTTCATAGCGTTTTGGGGGAGTGACATAGCAATTCTCTAGGCAAAAATAAAATGAAAATTACCCAGATGTAGACAGTTTTGATAGGGCTTGAAGTGAAATGCTTCTCAGTCTCACACTGTCATAATTCACTGGGATTTTCACCACCTTTCACAAAAATAACTAAGCATCAAAAAATAGTTACAGAAAGAATTTGGCAAAAAAAAAGAAAAAAAAAAGCCAAATAATGTTTGTCCTTGGAGATGAGAAAGGTTTTTCAGAGATGTCTTTGAGTCCTAAATAATAACTAAGAGCAGGAAACTTCACTTGTTTAAGTTAAACTGAAATAAAAATGACAGGCAAATTACTGCAGCCTTGTTTGCTTTAAAAATTGAGTGGAATTAAAGACTCATAGAATCTTCCTAAGATTGCCTTTAAAAATCTATAAACAAGAAAAGTAAATATTGGGACACAAGGTTACTATTTTTATCTTATATCAGCTGCTTTACCCATTTCTGATATGATTTTAAATGGTAGCTTCAGTGACGATATATACATAGAGTTAAAGAACTGGAAATCATTAATAAATAACTGGAACTATAAGAACAGCATTGTCCTGGGCAAAACATGATTCCTCATAATAAAATAGAATTTATTTATATTATGACATTGTTAACCAGTGGTAGCAGTGAATAAAATGAAAAACTTTATTAATACCTATGCATTGTTTCTCTTCATCAAAGATGCTAAAACACATTAGCTACATTATTTCCATGGTTCAGATACATAATGTTACGGAATTTATGGGGCAGAAAATTATGCAGTCAAATGTTAGAATTATTGTTTTGTGCCTCCTGTGCTCAAACCCAGTGCCAAGTTTTGGCTTTAATAATCAATTAGTCTTGAAAAGGCATTATTCATATTTCCCTGATTGCCACGTAGCTGATTTCTACTAGATAATTTTCAAATAAATGCTGATGATCTTGCATCTATTCTGTTTAATGTTTTTGTTGGGCTGTATTTTATGTTCCAGGTCTACCTGGAACCCTGGCTATACTCCCAGGCTTTCTTCTAAGTTTGTGAGGTTTTTTTTCTTTCAAAAAGTTCCTCCAGTGACCTCTTCTAGCGGCAAAAATAATTTTTCATTCTCATCCACTTCAAGTTGCCAGAAACACAATTTCTATCGATTACTTTCCTTCCAGTGTTTCCATTTTCTTTTGGCTTCTTTTCTGCCATTGATTTTGAGAGAGGGGAGGAGATATCTCAGAAATTGCTTTAATTCTATAAGCATGCCATTTCCTCTAGCAGGACAATTTTGGCTCATATGGAGATATATGTTTTATGAATAGTTAGTGAAAAAGCATTTGCTTCATAGTTTCTTTAAGCAGAAGCAGAACTCTACCAAATAAACCAAGAACAACCTGTATACACAACCCTTTTTCGTGTGTATCTGGAAAGAACCTGACAGAGAGCCAAGAATACAATAGGAGAAAATGGCAATACCGGAAAAATTTATTTTTTTATTTTTTTTTTTGCTAGGGATTTGGTAAAAGATTCTCTTTACAGTGTACAAAAATAGCTCTCCTCTTTGAATTAATACAGTTCAAAATAAAAGTTGAGCTAACTTCCTTTAGGTCTGTTTTTGCTGCTCACAAAGACATGGGACATCGAAACTGGGTTAGTTGGCAGAGCAGAAGAGCTAGAAGAACCACAGCATTGCAGTAGCATGAAAAGCTCTCCCATCTATGGGACTCGCTGGTTGCTGCTGCTGTCACAAAATGTTCTTGGGAAAAGGTCATAATTCAGTGATATTGGAATTCCAGAGAATATGGCAAGGAGATCTCTCAACTCCTAAGAACTGCTGTGATGGCCACTATGAAAAAGGCAGCAAGAGTTGCAGCGCTGTTTTGTTGGGAAAGGACAGCAATTCTACGTGGAAGTTGAATTGTTGGCTTTCAAGGCCATAAGTGATGCCATGCAGCTGAGAAAACAACTGCAGCACCCCAATATTGCAGACACAGCAATTTTTGTTTTGGTCTATTCCCAGACGCCCAGGGGTACCAGAAGGTTTTTGTACATTTTAAGCTGCTCGGTCTGCAATTTCATTGTGGTTCAAAAAAGACAGAGTTGTAATTGTGGCAATGTCATATCAGAGATGCCATACTAGTTTCCCCTGAATGCAGGTATCCAATCTTGCAATTGCAGATTGCATTCCTCGCTTACTGCAAGTAAATAATTGCTTCCTCTTCTGCACTCTGATTCTCTAAGGTCTGCTGGGACTCAGCCCTTTCTTGTAATTCTTCATTTCCCTCAATGGTTTTCAAATGTAGTGCAGTACAGCATGCAAATACATGGAAAAAGGTGTTGTCAAATGACTATATTCACAAGGGGAAAAAGTCCACCATAAAATTGCTCTGCAGGTTACTTTATTTTTAGTATTTCTCCCTGTAAATATAGTGCCCCAAGACACTGAGGCAGCTGGAAGTAATGAAATGTATGTTTCATACTCTCACTTTTCATTTCAATGTATCAAGCAGCTCCTTAAACTTCTGTTTTAAACTATTATGTCTTATTTTAGAAAGGCTTTATAATAATGGTGAATAATTAGAACTCAAAGTGCTTGCTATTTGTAAATGAAAATAAATGCTTAGCCCTTCTTGGAGAAGCCATTTAAAGTATTCTTTTTAAAAGGTCATCAATTTTGGTTTTTACTACTGATTTCTTTTATTTTGCTCATTATTCCCATAATTCAAAATTATGAATTATTCAAAGTGCTACTGTAGTAGAAGTGGTGTTATGCAAAGAGGATATGTGTATGAAAGAACAGGAATAAAATTTTTCATCTCTATTTTATTCTTTCTTGCTAATGGATGAGCAGAGAAAGGAAGTGCCTGATGCTAGTCCACACTTACTCCCTTCTATCCATGTAATTTTGGGCATTTTTAATATCCTGGGGTATAAGAAGTGCCAGAGCTCATAGCCAAAAGCTTAAAAAAAATAAGAAAAACTATAAAGTGCTTAAGTGAAAATGGTCTTTAGAAGAAAGGTCACCAGGAGACAAATTGTCCATTGGTAATTGAATAAATTAATGGAGATATTAAAGAAAGGATTTAAAGGGGCCATTGGCATAGCTCACCAATTAAGCACAGACACTGTCACATTTAGTGGAAAGAGGCTTGATTCTGATCTGAGGGATAAGCCAGCAGGAACGTACAAATCTTTCAGCAATATCTGCTTCATGCTGCTGAAATCCTAGGACAGGCTCCATGCCCTTGTCCTCAGTGCTGTTAGTTCTAGAAGTAGGTTTTCCCGCACACACCACCTGGAGGCCTGTTTGAAGTAATTTTTTTTATGGACAGTCAAGCAAATAATGATATCCTGACCAAACCCGTTTCTTTTATTAAGTAAAAATGTGAATATTTACTTCTGTCTGGGCAATTCCAGTGGCTTTTACTAGGACAGCACTAACAATTCAGAGCTTCCAGAAGAAACCCATGCATATCAGGTATCAACACAGTCTTTAAAGGTGTATGGGAAGTAAACCAAATCATAGGTTAAAATCATAAAAAATCATAGATTATTAATTAATAAGGGAAGCCCCCCATAATTCCCTAAAATAACAAGGCATTTAACTAAATATGGCCCAACAAAAAACAGAGTGATAATCAGAGATAGCTAGCTATGTAATAGTTAGAGAAATGCAGAAAATTAAAATTTTTAACCTAAGAATATTAAATTTTATGAATTCTAGACTAAAAGCCATGTGAAAGCCAAAGAGCTGCATTTGACCTTGCTCACATATTCCTTGTTTATAGAATTGGTATCTTGGTGCATGCAACAAGTTATAAAGATTCTAAAAATAAAAATCACGTTTAGGTTTACAGTGAAAGTTATTTTATGATATGCAGCGGAAAACCATAGTGTGGAACGACAGCATACAGAATTTATATGATATTTGTAAGAAAAATTTAATGGTATAGTTTTCATTTTTCCATGTCTCATTTCTTTAAGTTTGTAGTTAACATATGAGCAGATCATTGCTGAAGCAGAAATTTTCTTCCAAGAACCAGTAGAAGAAACATTGTGCTACAGGACAGTTATGAAGCAGTGTAGAAATGGTACAGTGGTAGAAATAAAGTTGTCACTGTAAGATTTATGGTTCTAATTCAGAAGATGTTAAGGCTTGTAAAAGTCAAATTAAAGTAAGCACCTATGTCCAGTGCAGCATTAGCTAAGTTCTCCAAGCATAGAGAGGTAACTCAGATTCCATCTTCACCAGCTGTTCCTTCAGGGTCTCTTTCCCCTCGGCATGCTGGCTTCTGCAAATGCCTTCAGTTTTTCACTTTCCTGCATTATAGGAGGTCAAATGCCAAAAAATGGTTTGCAAATTGCTTGTGGGCATTTCCATGCCCATGGTTTGATGTGGCAATGGCCAGTATTACCATGCCTAAATTCAAATGGTGTCTCAACACCCACTACTTGTTTTTGTTGGTTTGTTTGTTTGTTCACATGGCTGCACAACAGACCTAAAGAAAAGATATGAATATATGTATATAGAATTTGGTCTTCAAAAATATGTGACTGTGTAGATAGGTTATCTTAGCTGTACTATTTTTTTTTTTCTTAAAAGGAATTCACTGGGTAGGTAGACAGGTTTCAAAGCAGGAAAAAAGAAAACTAAAAATCATGGTAATTTGTAGCTCAATTCTGTACTCTTAGGATGACAGTCTTTTCCTAACACAGAACACGAATGGGATTATTTTCCCTAGATGTATCTCACTGAACAGAGCTCTGAGATCAAGAGATTTTATGGGGTGTCAAAGGCACATTCTAGCTTCCCTAATGGTCCCACTATACTTCAGCTAGACATTAAAAGCACAGCTGTAGTAAGGAACTGCTTTGCCTTTTATAATTTTAGTTATTGTATTTTTAAGGAACACAATTTAGTTCTGCTAGTCTTCTTAAAGACAAGGAAGGAATATAAAAAAATAATAATATAAAAATACAGCTGCATGAAAATACACAACAAAAGCAAAAAACAAAAATGCTAAAAATGAAAGTACCCCAGAGACACTACCAGCAGTCAGTCCCACACAAAATAAGAGTGCAGTTATTTTCAGAAAGCTGTTTTGAAAGCATGTTTCATTAACAAACATTTTAAAGGATTTGCAAGTTGTTAAAGATCATGAGTAATAATCACAGTTGGAATTACTTGTGCATTTGGAAGTAATTTTGCTATGTCCTAAAATAGTTTCAATTCTCTCTAAGATTTTTTTTAACCAATTTTACACATTTATAGTAAGACATGAGACGTAAAAGTGAAAAAAAATACATTGAATTGTTAAATCCCCCCGGCCCAAAAGTTAACGCCTTCTGTATTTTCTATTAATGAAATTTCTTATATGCAAAACATTGGATAATATCAAGTTTAACAATTCTAATCTTGAAAGTTAGAAGACAATATAGATTTACAAGAGAAAGTACTGTATAAATTGAGTATAAATTTGGGTTCTGGTATTGAAGCAATATAATTTTAATATTTTAGTATTGATTTAGACAAGTTGATTTAAAACCCTTAGTATAAATACTTACATTTATTTAAATATGATTTATACTTACGTAACATTCTGGGGTTTATTTTTACAAATTTTAAGAAACATTAAAAATCTCACTTTTTAAATTAATTCAGTGCAAGATTATCACAGTGAGAATGCCAAAATGAAATAAGTAGGATAAATAGAGCAATTTCTTCGTTTTGCCTCTGCTATTACTTTTCTGCAGGCAGTTTTCTATAAAGTGGCAAACTCAGGGTAACTTGGTGATGAATGTAGGCATGTACATGAAAAGCAAGAAAAAAATATCCCATGACTGCTTATCAAAGTTTAGAAGTGGCAAGGTTTTGGAAAACATTTCAGAAGTCTAAATTAATTCTTGCTATATTTTCCTTAAGCTTAGACAAATTTCAACTCTTATGAAATTCTTTTTCCACATCTTTTTGTGTAAGTGTTAATTAGGCACTTAATCACAGTTTATTATTACGGGGAAATGACAACTAAGCAGTTTCACTGCTTCAGAAACTTTTATCCAGTGACAATATTACACATAAAAACTCTACAGAGAGAACATATTCATGTTATACAACTGGCATTAATAGTACTGGTACCACTAGTAGCATCCAGTGTAATTCCCAAGATAGATCACATTACCATTTATTCCTCCATCCCAGATATATAGGCTAAGACCAGACTAACAAATCAATCTGTAATTTAATAAAGACTTCCAGACCCAAACCCATTAAGATTGTTAAAAATGGAAATGCCTCAAACCTTGCTATGACATTGCAATGACTGAAGCAGCTACACATTAGACACCTTTTTCTTCTGTCATTGATTTTCCAACTATCTAATTTCAGTGGATGGGACCTGCAGTAGCTATGTCAAGAGATTTTGAATAATATCCAAATGGTATATTTTAAATGTCAAGAAGCAGGATACTCACAACTAATGCTACTATTTCCCAGACTTTTGCCAGCAAATGTCTTATGATAAATACATGACATTCTTCAAAAATCATTGAGGTAAAGAATAGGATCATCTAGTTCTCAAGTTTCTGAGATTTTGGTATGTATGTTATGTAGGAAACATCATTCTTCTGAAAATTTTCTCAATGCATGTGAAAAATTGCATTAATGCTTTTCCTTTTCAATTGAAGATAAAATTAGTTTTCTCAAATCTGTATGTTGAGCATATTATTGGCTCAGATAATAAAATGGCACTTTAAAAAGAAAACAATTTAATACAAAAATAATATCAATAAGAAATTTAGGAAGAATGAGCGATCACCTACGTCATCTCTGCAGGAAAAAAAAAGACTTTCTATTTCTGACAGGCTGTCCAATTATGCAAGTGTATTATTTTTATGAAAGACATTGCTTTTTGAAAGGTGCTAACCATGGCAGGATAATCACCTTAACAACATTTAATTTTAAGATTGGGAATACACAAGAAAATCTAATGTTCTATGTTTTTTTTTACATCACTTATCACTATAGCTGGAGATCTATTTTCAGAGAGCAGGTTTGACAGCCATTTCCCTTATTTTTGTCTGCAGTTTGGTAGATTTACTTTGATTTATGGTTACTAGTCATCATTTTTGGAAGAACATTGAATGTCATAATTTTACTGGGAATACACTGCTTTAATTTTTCTTTTATCAAATGAACTTAATAATTTGTTAGTGTTATTTTGTGCAGAGGCCAGAAATAAACCTGAAGACATAAATTTCATTCATGGGAATGGAAATGAGAATGACAGGATTTGACTAGAGATTTAAGACAGCAGAAATGACACAAGAGGATCAAGACCAATTTCTCCAAAGTCCCCCTTTTTCATTCATCCTAATCAGAGACTAGGAAATGCTGATTTAAATTCTTTATCACTGATGACCTTTCTTTCATTTCCAGCCAGAAGATGCATCAAAAACCAAAAAATATAGCAGTAGCTAAAACACAGATAATGTGATGGAAAAATACAGGCAGAACATGCAGTTGAATACAAATGAATGAGGCAACTCTGCAGGACTGAGTAGTCAACAGGGATATCCCACTAGTGCTGCTGTACTGCAACACCTTTTGAGTTGTGCTTCTATTTCGGGTTAGCACTGAAGCTGTGCACTTTATAGCCTTGAAACAACTGGCTATAACAATAGTCTTGGACAAACTCCAGAGAATGACTAAATCCTTATATTCTGACAGAAGGCCAAAATGAGATATATTTACATTCAAAATTATCCACTTACAATACCATTTTAAACAAAACTAATTGCTTATTGTGAGGTAGGACTTGGGCTAGCATAAAATGAGAGGCCAAGGACATGTGTTTCATGCTCAAGTGTCTGACATAAATACAGGCAGGCACTGCAGTCTTGCCAGGCAACAACTTGGATGACTCTCAGGAATTTTTGTGAAGTTAAGTGATCAGGGTTTCCCAGTGTATGGGGAAAAAGGCATCTAAAAGTTATGAGGTAGTGACAAAGAGAGAGTTACATTTCACACTTCACATTCAAATGAGCCCTTTCCTATGTATGTGCATTTTACAGGTGCAAAAGAAATTTAAAGTTTAGTGTTGTATTTGCCCAGGATTTTTTATCATGAATTACTACCTTTGAAAAAATAATATAGATAATACCTAATGATCTTTAGAAAAAAAAAGCTTTTGGTGTGGCCCAAATAATTATGCTTTCTATCATCACTATTACCTCCAGTAGGAAGCAGGCACTCAGATTGTTCTGTAACATATTTACTTTGATTAAATGCAATTTAAACAAAGAAAAATATTAAAAAGGTGATGGATGGACCCACATCTATTATATATTAATAGTTCATAGGTTTTTAATATCTAATGAAGTGATGAAATGATCTTACTGTGAGTGGCTGGTCCTTTTTATTCTGAAATAAACCATAGTACTTGTACTTCGGTTTTCCATATACTTATTTAATTCTGAAGGCACAGAAGGCAGTAATAGATGGGACCACAGCCTCGTGTTTTTTGACTTATGACCTCAGTGCCCTGCAAACTGCCTTCTTTCTGATTTTTTAAGCACAGGAGTTCATTCACAAGATTTTTCAGTCACTCTTCAATTCCAAAGTGTACTCCTAAGGGAAATATTTGCACGCTCCTCTAAGAGTGAGCCTCAGATTTTAGACTCCATATGAGACTAACAGGAAAGACTGTTAACACTGGATCTATTTTTTTGTATTTATATTATTGAGAACTGCGTGAATGATTTAGCAGAACATCTGTAGTTTCACTAAAGGTGCAGGATTCACTTATAGAGCAAAATTTTCAGTTATTCATCACAGTGCAGTTTTGGATTCATATTGTGCACTCTGGGTACTGCTGCAGCTTCAAAACCACAAATTTATGAGAGGAATGGCTCTCCTGTGAGGAACAGCTAGGAGAGTTGGAGTTATTCAGCTTAGAGAAGAGAGGGCTCCCAGGAGACTTTTGCATGGCCTTCCAATACTTTGAAGGGACTTAAAGATGAGGACAGACCTTTCAGTTATGCCTGCAGCAGTAGGACAAGGGATATTTACTTTAAACTGAAAAAGGGTAGGTTCAGACTAGATATGAGGAAGAATTTTTTTACTATAAAGGTGGTAAAATGTGGGAATCCAGGACATTCCCCTGGCTTCCCTGGATGGCTCGAAACTCAGGCAGGGGGCTCAGAAGCCTTGACACAATGCCCAAGACCCTTTTTTTTATTTCAGCCCTTGGGAAAAACTACCACCCTTGTACGAAGAATTACAAGTCACAAAAAATAAGTAGAGCATAAGTTAGATTGTTATAAGGTAGAAAAGTAGGTTTTAAAAATTGTTTATAATAAGGGTCTGGAGTCAAGATGGAGGAATTTGGGCATGGTATGTCCTTTTTTCTCCTTCCTCATGGCATCCATCTTTTGTGTGAGGGTGGCACTTTTAGATTGGTTTAAAGTAGAAAGAGACTGTGCAATGTAAGTAATGTGCATTGAAAAGTAATTGTAAATAGCATTTATGTAGTTTATAGTATAAAAGATAATGCCTGCCCTGAGGGCGGGCAGTGTGCCTCGGACTGACCTGCTGAACAGATCTCAGCTGGTCAGGGAAATAATTCCCCAGATAAGAAAAAAATAAACAACCTCAGAAACCTCAGAAAACGGCTTCTGACTCCTTTGGTGCTCAAGCTGGAAGACAAAGACTCTGAAACAAGACAGGTGGTTGTCTCAAGGCTATAGAGACTCCACCATCACAGTAAAACACTAGAACAGGTTGTCAAGAGCAGTTCTAGGTGATCCATCCCTGGAAACAAACCCTTTAGACATTTTTTTTTTTTTTAAACAAGAGTAATTTGAATGATATTTTATAGCACAATGCCCCAAATGGTTGTACTAATACAACATATGCAGCAATATTAATGAACTACAGTAAAGAAACTGTGGTTGCTCAGAGTGGTGGCAAATGCCCCACCTCTGAAAACATTCCAGTTCAGGTGGGACAGGGCTTTAAGCAATCTGATCTTTTTGAAGCTGTCCCTGCTTATTGCAAGGGTTTGAACTAGATGACCTTTAAAGGTCACTTCCAACCCAAACTACTCTATGATTCTATGAATTTCAGTACAAATCATTAGGAGATGTGGCAAGAATTTGTTTATGTTTTTCAATCTAAATGTTGTGCTGTGAAAATTTTATTTAAGGAGCATTTAAAGAGGTGTTTTGGGCTTTTTGGTTTTGGGGTTTGGTTTTTTTTTTTTGTTTGTTTTTTGGTTTTGTTTTATTTTTGTTTTAATTGAGGATGACACAAAAGAGGACGAAAACCAGGAATAATCACTTTGGGGGAAACAAGAACAGTGTGTATATTGAAGATTAGGAAAGGAAGGCAGAGAGAAGGAGAAGAACTGCAAACTTCTGAAACCTTCCACCCACACAAGCAACCTAATATGTATCTCACACCCTGACACCTTTGCTGAGCGATGCACCATCAACCCCACCAACTCCTTCCAGGAAATAGTTAAACCCACATTTTCTGCCTTTGAAGCCAAATGCTAAATGCTATGTAAAGAGTGAAAATCTAAAGAGCAGTAATTACAATTATACTAAATGCCCATGATCTGATTATTATCAAAAGACTAAGCTCACTTAGAGAGCATGATGTCAGCTTTAGGGTCCTTGTCAGCTTCAGCTGAAAAATTGTCATGGAGCTAAGGCAGCACATTGGGTCAGTCCTGGGTACATGGAAAATTACAGGTGTAGGCTTTCAGGGAACCATGAAGCTGAATGAAATGCTGCCTGAGGCATGCTGGACCCTCTAGCTTGATTTTGCAACTTTGCCTTCACAAGTCATTTTCAACTTTATATGGCTGATGTCATCTCAACATCCTTAGGCCTCTGTACAGGGATGTGACAGCTTAAAAAACTGCCAGCTATGTATATATGCTCCATTAATCTCTCAATAACTTTAAAGACTTAGGAGAAAAGAAGTGAGTAACTCACTGGTATTCTCCCCTCTCCTAAAGAAAAGGCACAAAGATTCCCTGAGATGTGTGTCAGTGGAAGCTAAAGGGTATTCAAGTGTAGACTTCCTGAAGTTGGTATGACTAAGGTAGACCACTTGCCTCATGTCAGCAACAGCTCTGAGACCTGTCTAGCTTTGTGCCAAGAATGTGTTTAGTCACTGTAACCCCTTCAGGACTTTTGTTTGCGAGATTAGGCAGATCTCTTAATTTCTTCTCTTTATTTCACCTCTGAGAGTATGTACGGTGTCAAATCTGGGGGAAAGCCAATTATTTCTAGGCATGGAAAAGAGAAGCGTGCAACTAGAAAAGGATCATAAAGGCTCACTGGCTGTGAGTAAAGCATTTACTAACGCAGTTTTCAGAAACAATACATTTATTGAGCTCATAGATAATCTAACTGTTGACTGAAAATTAACTCAGAAGGGATTTATTAAGATGATGAAGTTTTAGCATTATGTCTATAACATTTTCAGGACCAAACCCTATATCTACTGTAAAAATCATACCAATGCCCTTCTTCAAATGAAACTTTAAGATATTTCAGCATATAATTTTCCACTTGGCTTTAAGAAAACTAGTCTTCACTGTAAGTATCCTACTGGTTTAAATTACTTTATTAATAGAGACTTTTGTACACTGATGAATGACAGTGAGTACCAATTTTCCTAGGTGTCACTGACACTATTCAATGTGAATTAGGTTTTTGGAAGAATGTTTCCTGAAAGTGTGTAAATATAGACAGTGCAAGGTCTACCAAAGTGATTCTTGTACTTTTCAAATTAACAGCACCTTTTCCCTTGTCTATCTTTTCTATCCTCTGAGTTTGAGGGTGTCCAAAAACGGGGCATGTTCATGATGCTAACTTTTATATTAATGTCCTACTTGTAAGAAGTGAAATGTTTAAAGTAGTTTAAAGTAGATATGAAGTGTATTGCTAAAGCAAACATTGTGACCACTGGTTAGAGGAACAGTTTCTGCCTTAGTGCATATACTTTCGTGGGTACTCCCACAAGGCAGTCCCAAATGCCTCACTTGGAAGCTGCACATTGCAAAAATATGTGCCATTGATGCACAGTCATTTCTTGAATATGTAATATCTGGCTTATGTGTGATCGTACTCTTGTACCCACTTAGAATCTCCCTCTCAGATATTTGTTCCTCTTCTTGTTCTACAGAGTCCATGGATCATCCCTGCCTTGGAATCACAAATGTAGCTTGTAGGTGCAAAGCACTGGAGAATGTGCATAGAATAGCTCAAATCTTGAAGGTAAAATATAGATTTTTTTAAAAAGTGATATGTTTTTGAAAATTTCACACTATCAAAAGTTATGCCAGAGGCTTTAACTTCTGTAGATGTTGTGGGTGATTGGGAAGAAAACAGTTTTCTGTCTTCATATTGTGATCTTCTGAGTAAAATAATCCTATCTATGACTCAGCTGCATAGAGACAGAGATTTCCGTCTTCACGAACCATCTTGCCTCTCCATATTTAAACAGCACATTGTAATAACCACAAATAATTCAATGTACATAGCTGATTCAGTTCATGTGGGTCTTAGTACTCTGTAATACTGTAACAACACAGATTGCACAAACACTTTCAAGGTTTTATGCCAGAACCTGGCACTATGGTTTAACAGATATTTAATCTTTAGAACTATGATAGTTACTGACAAGTAGGAACTGAGTTACAAGTGAGTAAGCCAATGAATTTATAGATGTTTCACAGATTCTCAAGAGGTAATGCTTTGTCAATCTTTCTGTCTCTCACTTGAAATATTACAATAGTTTCTTAGCAACGAGTGTAGTCAGGAGAGTATTTTTTAAAAAAGTATTTTGTGACTGTATTATAGATAGGGAAGCTAGCTCTGCACTTCAGTCTACACAAAATTCCAATGTAATAAGCTAAAACCCAAAGCAGCTTAGTGGGTATTAGAGAATGACCTGAGGATGAGTTGCCAGTAAAATATAGACAACAATATACCCAGACTGTGTAAACTGAAGATTCTTTCAAGTCTTCTAGAACAGAAAACAGAAGAGAAATGGTGAGAGATACAAAAATCTCATCATTTCTAAATGGGCACAGTCTCAGTGCAGTCAGAGTTTTATGTGGTCTTGTTGAGTACTTTTGAGTAATTTTCTCAGAGGAAGCTCTATTTTTTTTACCATTACTCTTTAAATTCTGACTACATCTCTCACAATGTTTATTTCACAGCTGAGGGAGTCTGCTTGATTACATACTTTCATATTTCAGGAACTATTAAACAATTGTCACAACTCTCTACCCTGACAGTCAAAGCCTGTCCTTACGCTGAAAGAAATTATGATTTTTTTCTAAAGCATCCTTTTCAAACCATCTTCACCAAAGTAATCAAAAACATTTTTCAAAGATGTAGCAGAAAATAATATGCTCATAAAGAAAATTCACATCTTCATGCTTTAAAGCATATTATAGACGATGACTATAACATTAACAGTGTTGAAAGTATTAAGCATGGGATTTTTATAGAAATAACAAAGTTTGACAAATATATTCTTTGACACAAATATAATATACCAACAGAATATAGGCAGATATAAACTGAGATAATTTACAACCAATGTGTACCCATGTAGAGATGAAGCATTATCCAGAATACCAATCCACCTGCCTAGCGTGTGCATTGAGTCTACATTGATTCACACTCAAAGTCATCATACAATTTTGTAAGTCATCATACAATTACATTGGCTCATTATTAAGTAGTGATTGCACTACCTCATTTATTAGTTCCAAATGCTGTCAGTTCTATTTGGATTACCTACAACAGAGAACCACAACATTTTCTGAATGGACTTAGGAGAAAAAAAGATTTTCTCAGATTGCCAGAATGCTTTCCTTTATACTGATAACTATTTGCAATGACATTTTAATGTGAACTTTTTGCATCTCAAAGTCAAATAATCAATAAGGGGGAAAACCATATAGAGTATTATTGAGAGGAAGAGCTAAATGAACACTTTAGATTATTAAAATTTCTCTTTATGGTTTTAGATTTACATATAAATATGTATTTAGGTCTGACATTAAAAAACACACTCTGAGTTGAGCTAAGCTGCAGCCATACCATTCTGCTGTTTCCTATCCAGTCTACATGCTGACTTCTTGAGAAAGGACAGTCATAAGGTTCTCCGAGCAAGGCTGCAGCTACCTGGACCATGGTCATGTCTCCAGCTGTTAAGACATCAGTATTGAACCTAGTGCATGATAAGTCTGTCTGTGCCCTCTGTCTGCGCCCTCAGCCACACTTGAACCAGGTTTAGTCATTGCCTGGGTGAGAGCAACAGCCCAGCCATGGCAACATGAAGCTTGAGACAGCAGTGATGGCAGTGTAGTCGAGGGAGGAAAAGTATTCAGAGGTTAGAATGCAGCGAGATCTGTTTTTCACATTCTCAGAGTGCATTTTCTAATCTTCCTACCATAATTTATATTTTCTGATTATGTAAGTTGTAAAGAGTAAAAGCATAGAAACAATGAGTGTTTGTGAAAAAAATACAGTAATTTCACAATTATAAGCCGCACCTGATTATAAGCCACACATC
>VRYO01002355.1:2291041-2310746 GCA_009812075.1 Sialia sialis
CTGAAAAGTATCTTGGGAGAAAGATTTGTGACTCAGCCATTTATATATTGAGGAAGATACATTTCTATACTAGTTTGAAGGGGATACAAGAAACTACACATCACTTTTGTCATGAGACCATCCTGTGCCTATAAAATATAATTTTTTGATGTATGAAAATTAAATCTTTGCATGGTTGGGTGACATAGCTCAGACGGACATGCTAACACGGTCCTAAGAAACAACCATGGCTTTCAGAAGGATGAGGGAAAGCCTCCCCATTTATGGAGCCACCACGAGCTCTGCTACAGGTAAGTAAACATTAATTTCTCAGCTGCATATTAAGCATCATCTGTGACTCGGTTTTGACAGTTTATTGCTCCTCTCCACAGCACAGCATGGCTTCAAATCTTTTGCTACACAGGACACCAAATTATTCAACGTGATAAAAAAATATTACAATAGAAGTTACTTCATTTTGCCTTTCCATGGTCCATCTGTCCAGCACCTGGTTGGAGTAGTCATGAGTTGTCTTTGGTATGAACACTATGTTTTCCTTCCTGAACGAAAAAGAAGTATTTTTGTAAACAAAACATAAATGCTCACATAAGAGAGATCCTTCCATTAATACAGTCTTTCATCTCCAGAATTTTACAACCATTGTGTTTTGACTCAGCAGCCATCTTCCAACTACTAATAACATTGATAAAACCATTTGCAGTTGGAACTAAATGACAGATTTTTACTTTTCTTGAAAAAATATGAAAACTAAGAAGTTACTTTTCAGTGATGCTAAAATCTGATAAATCGAACTTTCAATGTACACTTGGAAGACCAAACTCTGACAAAAAATGGGAAATAAGATAACTGCTCATTCTCTAAGCACCTCAAGTATTTATGTATTTAATTTCCTACAGTAAACCTTAATCATTGAGTTAGAGAAGGCTCAGAAATCTGTTCTTCATCTCCTCTGATGCTTTTCAAGGAATAAATAGACTCCAACATTGAAAAGTGCTAATTCACCTGAGAAGGTAAACCTGGATTCAAATTCCTTCTTCATAAAACCATTAGATTTTGCACATATTTACAATATTAACTTGGGAACTGAAATGAGGGTTTCCAACACTCAAGTGCATTCCCTGATTAGCAGATTAAAAAGTCTGGTCCCATGAATCTTTAGTTATTCATATGTAAATAAAATCAGTTTGGTGTGATTGAGCTGAGACATGAGTCAAAGTCTCTATTTCCCAAGATGTTGTGACTTAAGTAAATGACTGAACTTATGGCTACAGACTTACAGTAATTTTATGCGTATAAGGCACACCTTTTTGACTGAAGTTTTGATCCAAACGCAGAAGTGCACCTTATAGTCTGGTGCGCCTTATTTATGGACAGAGTTCGGAAATTTGCCAACCAGGAAGTACGAGCCATGCTGGCCCAGGGTGGGGCCGGAGCCAGAGCTGCTGCCATGAGTAGCCAAGCCCGCCCCGCTCAGAGCTGCTGCCACGGGGGGCGCGACCGGCCAGAGCTGTGCCGGCCCGAAGCCAGGCGGGGCTGGCCAGAGCCAGATCCTCACTGGGGAAAAAGAAGAGTGCACCTTATAGGCGCAAATTACAAGGACTTGCCAGCCTCCCGGAAGTGCGCCTTATAACCCGGTGCATCTTATAAGTGTGAGATTACTGTAATTCTTCAGACATGTGAGATATTTATATATAGCATAATCTTCCTAGTCCTATGGACTTTGGGGAAAAACATGCGAATAGGTAATCCTTCCTGCATTACTGTGTGAGAAAGAAACAACCTGATGTCAAACATGTTGTCTCTTTCATAAGTTCAAAGGATATTTGTAGTAAATGGGGTTTTTATTGAAAAGAAGGGATATTTTTAGGGCTTACTACTTGGTTTTTAGGTTATTAGTAATAATACCATGCTAGTGCCTCACAAACTGGACTCCAAGGAATAAAAAAAAAGATAAAAAAACAAGAGTGTTTTTTGGTAGTATCTTAATTTCTTTTTCCCTCAGAGATTCCTAAGTAGTAAAATTAAAATACTAATTTAAAAAAAAAACTTTTAATGTTTCCGTAACATTTAAAAAAGATTCCATAATTTTCCTGTTTTTTTTTTTTAAATAGTGCTTCAACAGTTCAAATCACCTGCCAGGATATTAATTTTACTGCAGGAATTTAGTGAATGGTTTTTTTTCTGGTCACTTCAGCTTTTTTCAGAGTATCTTTTCTACAGATCTTAATAGCTTATGACCAGCAATTGAATCATAGAAGCAATTTTAAGTAGGTGGGCAGATGGTAAATGGATCTTTCACAAATGTTACAGAGTCCTTAATGAATAAAGTAAGTACAAAAATACACATAATATTCGATATTTTTTCATATTGTATCAGATTTCATAGAATGATTTCTAAAGCATATTCTAGGTGATACTATTTTCAAATAAGTAGGGAATTAAGTAATTTAGTAAATAAGTAAGGGCATTAAAGAGGAAACAATAATAACTATGTGCTCAAAATTTGCAAATGCGGTCATATTTCGTAATTTAGCTGAGGTGAAAAGTTGTTTTTTTCCGCAGTTTCATAGAATAGATTACTATATGACTAAAACAGGCATAGCTCTGGCTTACAAAAGATATTTTTGAATATTTTATAGTGATTTTATTCATTAATGGATTGTTATTTGTTAAATGAGAAGTTTTTTTTATATTCCAAGTAAAAAAAGTATTTCCCTAAAATCCATAAAAATGTAGGAGAATGTTTCCAATATTTTCATTTAAAAATATAAACACAAATAGCTTTTAAACGCAAAGTGTAGACTAAGTCTTATGATTCAGGGATTGAGGTAATTGTATCTAGTTGTTTTGATTAAAGGCTTATTAAGTACTCCTGTTGGTAATGGAATCTCAAATTCACATCTATATAGATATATTTGATTGAAGTGTTTCTTCTGTATACGTACACACACACAATCAAACTCCTTTTTCAGTGCTTTCTCTATTAAAGAAAATATCCTCATTTAGTTTTAAATTACTTCTGGATTAGGTTTTCCATACTTTAAAGGAATGCTTTCAGCTTCACATTTCCTGAAAACTACCATGATTACTGTTCTATTTTTACTAACCAGTTAGTTTAATACATAATAAAATGATTGCAGAAACAGTATCTGTTCTGTTGGTTCATAAATTTCTTTGAACATGACCTTTGCTTAGTGATTTTGTTAAACTACCCAAAATGGTACAGTATATGGTGCATACTCTATTGCCTGCTGGGTACTTTGCTTGCATTAATGTCCCATGGCCCTAAAGCATTGCCATCACTATCATGTAGAATAGTTTTGAAAAATTCAGGTTTGTCAAAGCATTTAACACCATTTCTCCTGGGAGCTCCACTTCTGAGCCATGTTAACATTGTGAGAAATCTCATCAAGGAAGATGGGTAGGTTTGAGTGTATGGTTTGTGTATTTAGTCACATTCCTAAGAAAGAAAGGCAAAATCAAGGCAAAAAAAAGCAAAATATAGTAAACACACTTAACCAACTTAAAAATTAATTTTAAAAAAAAGGACATGCTACTTTAAATATGTTCTTGAAAGCGGATGAAAATTCCAGACCTCTTTGGAGCTAAATTCTTAAGAAGACTCTCTAAAATTAGGTGTAAATTAATTTAATTTATTAAAATAATGTGAATAGACTGAATCTACAATAGGATGTATTTGGTTCCCCTCTCTAATGTTTAATTTACCATAAGTCTTTTGGCACCCATACAATACCAGAAGTGTGAATTGACATGAACCAAGGAACTATTTCAGGGTTCTTTTACTGTATCCAAATGACAGTGCAGTGCCACAGACTGTTGTAGTTGTGCTGCCCATGGAGTGGCTTTTGTCGTGGTGGGATGAAAGGAAGAAGAAAGTGAAAGAACTACTAAAGGTAATATGACTGCTAAATTGCCATTGTGAACATCTGTTTTGGAATAATGAGCTGCTGGGTCTATCCAATTTAAAAAAAGGAAGGGAGAGGGGCAGGTTCAACAATCCAGGGAATTGATACCTCTTAAAATGTCACGGGTTCAGGGATCTGTATCCCAGAAAGTCACGCTGGTGCTGGGGGTCAGGGGAGATGGGCAGAAGATGCTGGGCCTCCAGGTGTCACAGATGCTGTGCTTGCACAGCATCCTCTTTGGACATTTTCAAAGCTGTGAGAAGAGGAGCCCTGAACCACCCAATTGTGATTTCAAAATAATCTCTACTTGGAGAGGCAGACCAACCTAACTTTTTAAAGCTGCTGAAACCTCTGGTTTCCTTTGTGTAGGTGATAAATCTCCATAACCACAGCTCCTTCTGCACCTTGGAAAAACTCAGCTTCATGCTTCAGGTGGATTGGGACTAAGTTATTGAGTACTTCTGTTCCTAAAATGTTCAGAAAAAAATTACAGTTGCCAACTTTCCTTTGCCCTATGAAATCCCTGCTAATGCTTATATGGGCCATTTTGCAGAAAAGGCACACTACAAAGCTGTTTGGTCCTTTCTTGTTTATTTGTTTAAATGACAGGCAATGGCAGTGCCCATGCACCATTGTACCTTTGCATTGTTCTTTTATAGATAGGCTCCAAGGGAAAACACTCATCATCTTTTATTCCAAACCAGTTTATCTTTGCAACTACAAATGTAAATAGGTATGTGACTATATTTTGTATCAGCTACATCCTGCCTACTCACAGAGCATGATATTCATTTTCACTAATCCACTGAGGTATTATGACTCGGCAAGAAATTCATATCATGGCTAAAATATTCGTGTTTGTGATGGTTAACAGAGGACTTGGTTCAAAGGAATTTTGTAATTTTCCTATTCACAATCTATAAACCTATATGCTTTTGGTTCAAGTACATAGTATATGGCAATTCTGAAAAACAGAGGTCTTTGAGACTATGTCCATCTCATTGCATATATTGCATAATACCTAAATTTAACTTGAGTGTACTTTTCCCCTTACTTTTTAAAGTCCAAACAGCAATCAATGATGCATTTAAACACTCCAATGAGGAAGGCCCAGGCTGCAACCTTGATTATTTATGTCATTTAGTTACTTATGGTCATATATGAGCTGTTCTGTATATCCTTAAAGTTCCAACCCTCAGAATAAATTAAACAGCTGACTTCTATCAACAACTATCTCTTGTTTCACTTCAAAGGAGCAAGTAATTCAGAGGGTGAGGAAAAGGCCAAAATTTATTCTTCTCAATATAAAACTCCCATTTCTACCAGTATAAAAGAAAAAGCTAATGAAATACCACCTTGTTACATATTCTGTCTGCTCCCAATATTTTGTAAAATGCCCATAAATCTGTTTATAGTGCATTCTTCTATCAGTCACAAGTATATGTCCTGTGAGTCATTAAAGTAATTTAGGAAATATCGTGAATCACAACTTTACAGAGCGCATAGAACATAGCTATTAGACTGTAATGAAAAAAATTGAAACTGTTTTGAATCTTTACCATCAAGAAGTCAATTGACTCTGTTTTATGGGAGGAACTAGGAGCTTCTCGATATTCTTCTTACTCAGAGTCTCACATATCTGCGATACATTGGGTGGCATTTCTGCTATGAAACTCCCACAGACAAGCTATATTGCAGCAGTAAATTCTAGATCTAGCCCACAATGTTGGAAAACATTCCTGAACAGATGGTTTCATTCAATAAAACATCAAAGTAGCTTAGTAAATAATGCTGTGGAATTTTTTTGCCAGTCATTTTGCAGTGCCACATTAAACATTTCCAGATGCAGCTGAAAGTGAAAGGGACAGAAACATTTGGCAGTGAACAGAGTGCCATAGGGCTGTTTGACTGGTGATGCTGAGACCAGAAAAATAAATGAGTAAGTGAATGGCACTTCTTGGGATGGTTTTTGACTTGTAAAGAGCAGAGAGTTCAGGGCAGTTAGAGGTCATCTGCTCTTCCTCTTCCCCACTGCAAAGAATCTTGTTGTCTCATGCTCATTTCTCCTGTTGACTTCTTTGTCTCTGAGGATGGAGAAGAGAAACTAGATGTGATGTTTGCTCACCTTACTTGAGTTCTCTTTTTTGAGTCAGCAGGTTCTATTGCCTGCAGGGATTAGCAGAGCATAATCTCCTCCAAAATCAGTAAAATTCTTGGAGATCTGAATCAAATACCACCAAAGTGGAGTGTGATTGTGGAATTAGCTGGCTTTGCCCATGTGTTTTAGGCTTCATATGCTAAAAGTAGACTATCAGTGCTTTGAGAATAGACTGTATCTAAAGGCAAAGGCAGCAAATAGAAGAGAATTATCTAGCCAGTCAGGCAAGCAATCCACAGGCTTCAGTGTCCTGCCAGTTAAGTTAAAGAGCATGAAGCAATACATAGCAGTAAGCCTCAGGAAAAAAGATAAAATCACTGCTTGATTTGTAGTATCATGCTGTTAAAAGAAAAGATTTTTTTTTTTTTTTTACCTCTGAAAGTCTATTTTAGGAGGGACCACATTTTTCAGACAATTTTGTGAATTAAAGAGTAAGATGTAACTCTACAAGAAAATATCCCTTTACATTCTTGGAGTGGGCACAGTACTGCACAGATTAAACATAAAAGCAATTTAGCAGCTGTAGGACTTCAAGCATAAATCCAAAATCAAGTAATGCAAATTTGAAATGTAAATCTCTTTCTGTTAACATACTAGTAGAAGGCACTTTTCTCCCTGTCTTTGTCTCAGGAACAAAAAAAATTCAGTTGCCAACATAAACTAGCCTTGCTATGTCAGCATTCATAGCTCTATCTTCTGTTGTATCTAGGATACAATTTTTTCACTGTCATCTCCAAAAAACACAATTCAGCTGCAGCCAGAGCTACAGCAGTCCCATCTCTGCCTGGTTCCCAGTAGTTCCTGGGATGTGAATTCTCATTATATAACACACTCGAGCATGAGCCAAACAACTGCTTTTTACAGAACAGACTGTGTGTGAGTCAACAGCTAAAGAAAACACAAGTCAAACACAGAGACAGTGCGGGTCACTCTGCTACATGTCCACATCCCTTTGGATCCCCACATCCAGAGGCCTGGAAGCTGCAGCTCCTCAGCCATGCAAGTTTTCCCTCTCATCAGAATTCCAGTGGGCTAAAGATACAGAACTGTGATAAGAAGAGAGCAGGCAAATAAAAGAGAAGCATAAAATGATGCAAACAATTTTTTAAAGCATTTTGGCTGTGTGTCTCCAGGGGAAAAAAAAAAAAAATGAAGAAGAGAGAGAATTAGGTATAAACAGGACTTTTTTTCTTCTTTATTCATGACACATTTTAATGAGATTTTAAATGAGCACAGGAAGACAGAGCAAGATAACAAGGTTATCTTCGACTCTGAATCTTCACACTATTTATGATGCTAAATTTGCAGGCTATGCTGCTCACTTACATTTCCATAAAGTAGCATAATAAAAGAAAAAGAACAACTAGATGGTAGCAATTTTTCTTCTGAACTGTCCTTTCTGAAAAAATATATAAAGTCCTCTGGGTTCTGATATTCTTTTTACCTCTGCAGAATAATGTCCCTTTTGTATTTTATCCCTTCTTTGTGCAAAGATAAAGAGAATGTATGTACATTCAGACTTCTACTCCCCTAAGTGATATGACTCATTCACACAAGCATCTGTACCCCTTAAGGGACTGACAGTGCCTTTTCCTCTGAACTCATTAATTTTACTTTTCTATTATACTGAAGAGCTGCTAATAAAGTAACTTTCCTCAACTGATATTCAATCTCTTCTGTGCCCCTGCAGGCACCTCTTCTTCAGGACTAAAAGCACAATGTGTTGAACTCTCCCCATAGATACCATGATGGAGGCATATATCTTCTAACATTCACTCCATCTTCTTGAAATATCATCTGTTTTGCAGATTGAAAATTTGGACTAATGGCAGGCAGCGGTGTCTGCAACAGCAAGAAGTTTTAAATGCTTCTTCTGCCATCCTTACACCTGTGTCTGCTATAGCACAGCTACAAACTGGCTAGCTGTTTTCTAAAGCAATTTTTCCTTAAAGCTCTCAGATGTAGTTATTACATAAAATCTCATGGCTTCATTTGAATTTAGATACCCTTCCTCTGTGTTCCCAAGTTAATCTTAGGAGCACCCTTTAAGCTATGGCAAACTAGAAAAATACATTTCACTAGTTCCATGATACCATAAATATATTAAAAAAGAAGAAAGGTACACAAAGGAGAGCATGTCCTTTTTGATTACATTTTTTTTTGCCACTCTCACAGTGTTGCTAACAATTAAGTTTTCTGGGCTTTTAATGTGAGGCTGAAGAAGTTAAAAGCAGAAGAATATAGAGTCCATCATGTTTGACCCAGTTTACACTGGTATGACTTGATATCTCTATGTCTTTCCCATGTTTGTTACAAAGTCAGGATTTTTAGAGGTGAGGAACAAGATAGCTAACAAAAATATTAATCGATTTAGCAGTAAAGGGAGCTTGCAATCAGTAATGAGCAACTTATGTATTCCAGAAGCTCCCTTAGCCCTTTCAGAAGAGGTATAAAGATAGATAATATTATATTACTGAAAACATGACACAGGTAATTGTAAGATTAATTGGAAACTCGAGTTCTCTCATCTCTGCTGAATGGAAAACATCTCATTTGCCTTACCAGTCTTTGATCAGTATATCTGTCTTTGCAGAGACTAATAGGACAACATAAAAGCAAGTAAAAGTTCATATTTTAAGTAGTTTCTCTGGTGTTTCTGACAATTATAAAACAAAGGCAGTACTAAATATTGATAATCATGTCATTTCAAAGAGAAATAGCCATTTTTTCTCATGTATTACTCACCTCAATTAATCCTAAGAGTAGTGCAGTGCAGTGATTCTTTTCTGTGGAAAGTCATTTAAAAGTTTAAATAACTGGAGGTTCAGAAACTGCACATATTTCGTAGCATGAGTCATCATAGCACCACTTTAAAATATCACTTTCTTTGAAATTACTGCTTGTATTAAAAATAAGGTGATAAGCTACTTATTAAATACAATAGTTTTTAAAAATATGCAAACTGTGCTGATGGGATGTATCTAATTAATGAAAACTAGGTGAATGTAAAGTTCTGAGACTGTAAAGTGGCTGTACATGTCAGTGCAATATAAGGTTGGATAGCCTTTTAAATCTCAAGAGGTAAAAAAGAGCAAGGATTAGAAAGATTTATTCAACAGAGTAGGACTATATTCTGGTGGAGTCATACAGAATCATTTTTATTCCACTGTGTAGAAAATGTGCAAAGAAATATTCTAAGCATCCTAAATGTCTAGTCAAAAGGACACAATATTTTCTAAATGTCAGTAGCAGTGCTCCTCTAGTCTTCTATATGTAGTACTGCCCTCAAAGGACATCTCAGCTGGAGCCTCTAACACTGAAGGGAAATGCCATTTCTGTTAGCAGAGTGTACCAGCCTAGGCCACATTCTGAGGTCTCTACTTCTCTTAAGTGGCCTTACCAAGAATGTATTTGTTAGGTAATCATATGGTCAGACTGAGGGTCTGCAGATGAGTTGTCAAGAGCGAATGCTTTGAACCAGCTGTTTGCATCCTCTTCCCACTTTATTAGCATCAGAAATAAAATTATTGTGTCCACATAGTATGAAAAAATGAAGCCCTCTAACATGAAACGCCTATGTCCATCCAAGACATATTTTGTATTTTTCTTGGCTTAAGCAGTAAGGCCAGCCAGCCAGGGCTGCATCACTGAGCGGGTAATTCTCTGGCCAGTGTTTATTGTTTGTGGTCAATTTCGAGGAGAAAAAGAGCTTCTCCAACATCAGATACACTTTGTAATTATTCTAAGATATATATAAAGAAGAGCCCATACACAGAATATCAAGTTAATGATAGTCTTTCAAGGTAAGAAGTATTGTTATCTTCTGGAGACTCTCTCTTATTACTCAATGACCTTATCAACAAGCACTTGGTATCATCTAATAGTAGTTCAGATGGTGAATGAGGCATATTTGTGTGGATATTGCAATGATTGGCATTTTTTTATTAGTATCCAGAAGAAGCAGACGTGATGAAGAGAGTAGTATGATCCCTAGAAGAAAACACAGATGGTATTTCTCAAGTGAAGCTATATTAAAACAGGGTAGCTTGTAACAACAAAAAAAAATGACAATGAAATATAAGTTAAAAAAACCCCAAAATTCACAAAATGTGTCTGGCACAAAATAATTCAGTCCCAGATATTCTTTCACTTTGGAACCCAGAATAGAAAACATCAATTCATGATCAATAATCATCAGCTCTCACAAACTGAAACTCATGCTAAGAAACTATACAAGGTTTTTATTTTGCTATCCAGGCTCAAATGATCAAAAATTACTGCACATTAATAAGCAAAGAGCTATTAGAAGGGCAGCACAAATTATTTGACAGAGTTTGTTGCCTCATTTTTAATCATGTGTAGAAAGAGTGCTGGAAAACACTGTTCATTAACTTGTATTGTCTTACGTGTCAAACAGATGTAGATGTTTTATTCTGCTTATAAGCATCATTTGGCTTCCTCCAAATTTCTTTAACAGTGTTACTTTAGGAATTAATTTAGTTTAGTGTTTTTTTCTTACTATGATCAATGAATAACACTTCATGTAACACTTATGTGAGCACTGCATTTTGGTACCCCTCTGTTTACAATACAGCTTCAACTATTTACATTTTATTAGTAATACAGCTAAGTCTAGTACATTATATGCCTCTTTCTTATAAACTGTGTTTGGAAAGAAGACTTTAGTTAAGAAGATACTCCCAGCCTTGTACAAATAAATACACTTTAGTGTTTAGTGCCTTATTCAGATATCTGATATTTGTTGTCTCTGTTGTCGTGGCACAACCCAGATGAAGAAAGAGCAGGGTATCTAGCATTTGAGGCATGGTAGTGCCTACATTCTCCATCCCATGGGAGCTCCATTCTATTAGGGGCTGTAGAAAACACCTGTGGTAGTCACTCTCTCATGAAGGTTTTCAGCCCACCAGCTGAGAAAAGAGGGAAGTATTACTTCACTTTTGGGAAAAAGAAGCATGGGAAGATGAAAGCTAAAATTCATAATTGGCCTCAAATCACATTTGCTCTGAGGAAAGAATCAGGCAGAGATTCTTCTCTTATCACTAGCTGAGGTGGCTACCAACTGTGTTAGGGTCAGGTGAGGTGAACTTCATCACAATTCATTGATGTGGCTCTTTTACTTCTGGGATCTCAGCAGGGGACACTCATCCCACTCTTTCTGAGCCTAGAGATGGCTGATTTGGGCTGGCCTATGCCTCAGGCCCTCAGGTATTTGCACAGGCTGAGAAGCATCAGTAGGTTTAAGTGACAGACAAGTCAGATAGCTAAATACTGGCTTACACAGATTACTGGTTGATGTAAAGGTACATTAGTGGGCTGTTCATTGAGGCACACATAATAATTCCCAGTAAGATATCAGTTGGTAAATTTTATTTCCCTTTCTAACCTTCACAAAGATATGCATCTTTTCTATATGTAGTGCTTATGCTCTGTACCTCAGACCCAGAAGTCTTAACAAAACCACCATCACATAGCTCACAAGAAAGAGAAGGTAAGCTGACTTGATAGACACAAACTGTTGAACCTTCAATTATGTAAATGTGTGCCAGAAATTATATCAGCCCAGATAATCTGGAGCCACTAATGCCAGCTAAAGTTAAGGCAAATTTTTTTTCCTTTTTTCTATCAGAAAGAATGATGAGTTTTGAACAAAAACCTAGGAGAAAAGGAAATGGAAGACTGTGTGTGCATGTGTGTGTGTGAAAAACAGACTTCCAAACTCTCAGGCTCTCTAGTGCCTTTATAGAGCACTCCAGCTATCAGCAATTTACCCTCGGAAAAGGACCTGTCAAGTAAATGTCTTCCTATTCATGTCATGTGGTAGGTGAAAATCCTGAGCTGATCTAAGCTTCATGATTGAGCAGACAGGTCTCTTCCCTACAATCAATGCTGATGAAAAACTGATTTTTGTGGTACTGACAATCTGATGGTACTAAAATGAAATCTCCTAGAACGTCTGGTAATGAAAAATTATCTATGTGAAAGGAAGAAAGAGTACAAAAAGAATTACAGACTTCTATTTATGTTTAAAATTGTAGAAACATTTTTTACCAGAAAGTAAATAATCCTTTTTATTTTTGTTTTCATTAAGCATACTTTGAGGGACTACAATGTGCTTTACCCCAACGGACCAGATTGCATCAGTTGCTTCTGGAGAAGATAAAAATCTTTATCAAGAGAGTGTGGAATAGAAGACAGTTGAAGTGAAATCAGGTGAAAGTATCATTTACCTTATTGAATCACATGCTAACATAAAATTGACATATTCTATAACCTTTGACCTTTTTAGATTTTAATTTTGGGATGTCTATGGACAATGTCCATGTCTTCTGGGTAGCAAATATTCAATTGCATGTATGCTACTAAGTGGTGGTGTTGGTACAGAAATGTAAGAGGTATTTCTTCTTTCTTGTTTTCTTTGGAACACCACTGTTCCAATTTATGATGTGCTTGGCCGAGTGGACATACAGTACAAGGCTGGCTAGTAAAAGTTATAGAGTGGGATAGTTCTTCCCTTATGTTTCTTAATAACTTCAGTGCATCGACCTGTGAACAAAACTTCGGCTGACTCCTTAAAATTATCACCTCCCTTACATTTGTAACTCTCTCTTCTAGTTTTCCATATTAAAACATGGAATGAATCTTTTATTCTGAGGTCCATTTCAATGTGGAATGGTTAACTGAATTAACATCCTATGTCATCACATATAAATTTTTAATTAATGATAATTAGTGAGTAAGAGGTAGATATTTTCCTTAAAAAATTACAGAACGACTCCTGAAAAGCATCATGAACTTCAAAGGAGAAAAAATCCCCAGTAATAATGAAAAACCCATCTCCTTCTAATTATTGAGTTTTAAAAAGATGAAGTCAATACAGCTTCCCTCTTATTTTGAGTATCAGTGCTGGAGGAGATGGAAATAAGTGTCCTGCTTTCACTTACCAAAGATTTGTACTCAAAGATAACTCCTTTGATATCATTATCTATTGAAAATGTGGAAGCAAGCTGCTTGCAATCTGTCAAAAAAACCCAAAAACTGGGGGCAAATTTTTAAGAACGTGGAGGTTTTTTTATCTTATGTGATGATCAAGTAGGTGCTCTGTGCCAGAGTGGGCAGAAATCACATTGTCCTCCCATGGGCAGCACTTCAGGTTTGCAAATATAAGACCTGCTGTGAGTAAAAATGATGTTGGAATTTTAGCAAGAACTTTGGGTTGGGAGTCTGTGAGTGGATAGTGGAAACCACAATCAATTTGCTTTTCAGGAAATAACCAGTCTGACTCACGGGATGAAGCCACCAGCAGACTGCATGTGTACTCATGCAAGAATACATAAAGATGCTAAGAATCTCTGAAACAAGGAAGTTTTAGCAATTGTGAGGAAATTTCTCCTGAGCTAAGGGAGCCTTACAGATTTTTATTTCAGAAAAAAATTGCTGAGAGATACACTGAATAAGAATACAAATTTACTGAAGGAAGGCACCCAGAGGCACCTATCTGGCAAGATCTGGTCCAGTTCTGAAGGAAAGGAAGGCCCTTTAGCTCAGATGGCTGTGCTATTTCACTTTGTATGAAATACAGCTGGCATACTTTGGATTGTGGATTCAGCGCAAGAGTATTTAGCTTTGGAATATGGGTTCTGACTGCTGAAAAAATAATTTAAATCCATAATATCACTGTTTTCACAAACCTGATGCTTTTGAAACTTGAAAAATCTTTGTCCTTGTCGTTTAAAAATAAAAGCAACAAAAAGAAATCACACGGAACTAATATAGCCAATACAATAAATACATTTTAAGAAGGAAAGAAATATATCCAACTAGTATAAAACCCACAAACGAACACAATTAAATAGGCACAATTGAGGAAATAAAGCACCTTTGACTACCTTTGTAATTCCATGTGCCATATCACCTTCCATTTTATTACAAAAATAACATATAAATACACACAGATCTTTTACATCATTGCTGTAAGTCACTGTTACACTGCTTATATGCAATTTTCTCTGGAAGGCAAGAAATATTAACTCATTATCTCAATAGTTATTCCACATTAAATCCCATAATGAGTAACTCCAAATTGAAGCCTATATTACTTTAAAGAGTCTTTTGTACGTGCCTCACTGAGGAAAAATGTGTATATTTATCACTTCAAAATAGAAGTCTTTGAGGTATATATCACTAGAATTAGAAGAATATATAAAGTTTGAAACATTGGAAGTTTGCTGAAGAAGTTGCAGCACTCCTGCTTGATTTCAGTGTTGGCAAAGCATGGGCCGCATGGCCAAGCTACACCACAAAAGAGCAACCATTTATTTTCAGATGTTTAGCAGCCAGGCTCTTTTTGAAGCTCCTCTTCTTTTCTGAACATCAATTCACTGCCTTGTTTCTAAACAGGCATCCACCAGCTTCTGCATTCAGATACACAGTCACAGATGGTTCAGAGACAAATCTGCAATTTACCATAGGAAAGTTGAGCTGATTTTATAATGGGTACAATGAAATATAAGTACAACCCACAGAGTGGATTAAGGAATGGCCAACTGACAGCCTTCAAAAGCATCTGTCAGGGAGGGAACTGTCACAGAACAGGGATTTTTTCTCACAGCAATATGCAGGCTCTTCAATCCAAATCTTGCCAAAAAAATTCACTCCTTGTACTTTTTGTGAATATTTCAAAACTGAAAACTGCACCTGAAGAAGGTCTAAGGTATAATTTAAATGTGAAACCTGTATTATGATACAAACCCCTAATCTTGCTAGGCATTAAGAAAAACTCACCCTAGAGCTTTCCAAGCCACATTTTAACTTCAAAGTTTCAGAGATATGAAAGATCTACCCTTTTTCAGAATGCACCCTTTCTAACCACTCTGATACCTATTTTTTACTTCAACTGCTCAAGCTCTAGAAGTCAGCACAGCTAAGACACATCACAGCAGCTATAAAAGGGCGCTCACAAAATGGTGCTGCCACCCACATATGCAAAACTGATTAAAAATTGTTTAATGATCATGCTACAGTTGCTCAATATCACATGTAAAAGAAGAAATTGAACTTTAATGACTTAGATTAAATTAAATTCTTAAATTCCAGAGAGATTTTTCTAATGTTAGCCTATCTCAATGATTAATTATAGCTTGACTATTTTAGAAGTTTACTTTAAGTAAGGTTACAAGTTAGCAGTAGGTAATGGGCTTTATTTTGATATCAGTGCAATTCTGTTTCACTTGCTGTCCTAAGTGGAAATGAGAAAATATGATTTCTCATGCCATTTGGGGGTTTTTGGTTTGGTTTTAGTTTGTTTTTTGGGTTTTATTAATTTTTAAAAGCTTTTCACACCTACAGTTGCAAAGTAATACTCCCTAATTCATGGTAGCAAAGTCTCAGATATATCTAATTTGTTTTCAGAGAAAGTTTGCTCTAGTCTTCTTCCTCATAAAGGACAAATGCCATCACACACAATCTAATTCTGGGCACATTTTGCTGTTAATTATATAGATGTTTGATTTCAATAATTAATTAATATAATAAATATAATTTATATATATGGGTTTTTCCTTATTATTATACTGAAATTTTATCTGAAGTATCTGATTGTAAGCCAGTGTCAGAATACATACTACATAATGGTATATTCTTTTTCAATAAATGTATGTCTTCCCATTTTTAATTTTTGTGTCTGTTACCTCTTTTAAATAAGGAAAGGTTAACCAGTTATTGATATGTCTTTGTGGGTTTCATAGAAAACAACAGATGTATAATATATAATTTTTATTTTTATTACTAAAACTGTAGGTTCATCATCCAAGATGCAATAGGGAATTCAAAAGTATGGTTTACTGTCTTTCATTAATCTAAGGATAATAGGCATTTGTGATTTTCCTCAGATACTCTGAAAATGCAGTTAATAAATATTTTAAGTACAGTTTTGTCATGGTGAATAAAATTAAATAAAGCTATTCCAAATAAGGCTTGGAAGAAGAAATTAAGGCAGTATTATTACCTACACCAGCGGGGAGGTAAAAACCCCAAACATACAGTGAAGAAATCAGAAAAATGAATCCATAGGATCTTAGAATCAAAGAGTGGTTAGGGCTGGAAGGAACTTTCAAGATCATCTAGTTCCAACTCCCCTGCCAAGGACACTTTCCACCAGAACAGGTTGCTCAGAGCCTTATCCAACACTTCCAGGGATGGGGCATCCACAACTTCCCTGGGCAATCTGTTTCAGTGCTTCGCCACACTGAATAAAGAATTTCTTGCTAACATCTAATCTAATCTAAACCTGCCCTCTTTCAGTTTAAAACTATTGCCCCTTGTGCTCATGTAAAAACTCCCTCACCTTCTGTATAATAAATCCCCTTTAGGTACTGGAAGGTTGCAATGAGGTCTCTTGGACCCTTCTCCAGACTGAACAACCCCAACCCTCTGTTTGCAGGAGAGGGTGGGAGATTCAGAAAAAAATTGTTCGAGAAGCCCTCCATTTGAATCATGAGGTGCAGAAAGGACCCCCTTGTAAACTTCTCAGAAAGGAGCCTAGGGTCAAATGAAGCCAATCTTAGCCTCACACTGTCAGTGATTTAAGTCTAATAAATTACAGAGGTTTGATTGAACCTTTGCACAGCTTTGTCCTGTAGGATTAACGATAATGATAGCAAACCAGGTATATTTGTATAAAACCAAATGATTTGTTATGACAAATGATTAGACAAAACTATCTTAATCAGAATTATTTACTAAAATTTAAAAAACTTAAAAATACTAGTATAGTATAGTATAGTATAGTATAGTATAGTATAGTATAAGATACTGCATTGTATCAAAGCAATTATATTAAAGCAATGACATTAAAGGTAGTCAAAAGAAACAAATATTTAGGTAGAGATTGATGTAATTCACCCATACCACTGACCATGGGTAAAATCTCTTTCATCCATCTTGTCCTCATAGGAGAGATACTTCCACCTCTGATCACCTTCATAGCCCTCCTGTTTTACTTGGTCAATGTCTTTCTTGTGTTGAGGACCCCAAATCGGGATGCAATGCTCCAGGGGTGGTTCACACTAGAGCAGAGTAGAGAAAAGAATCACCTCCCTCGACCTGGTGGCCATCCCTTTTTATGCAGCCCAGGATGCAGGTGGCCTTCTGGGCTGGGAATGCACAGTGTTGGATCATGTTCAGCTTTTCATCCAGGTGATCCCCAACTCGTTCTCTGCAGGGCTGTGTTGTTGTTGATGACTTCTACTCCCAATCACATCTCAGATTGCCTCAACCCATGTGCAGCATCTTGCACTTGGACTTGTTGAACTTCATAAGCTTCTTGTGGGCCCACTTTTCAAATTTGTCCAGGTCCCCCTGGGTGGAATCCCGTCTTTCAGATGTGTCAAATGCACCACTCAGTTTCATGTCATCTGCAAACTTGTCGAGGGTGCTGTCAATCCAGTCTGTGTCAATGATAGAGATGTTGAAGAGCATTAGTCTAAAGACACATCCCTGAGGAACACCTCTTGTCACTGGCCTCTGCCTGGACATAGATGAGGCTCACTGATTTTCCTGCCTCCCCTTTTTAAAAATGAGAATGATGTTTCCCTGAAAAGCATGATGTTTATTAAGCATTTCATAAATGTTTCCCTCATAGCTCTTCCATTCCTCCAATGAAAACACCTGCATGCAGCTTTTACTGAACAGGTTAATGATTGTAATGTCTATCTTCAGATTCTATATAACCATAGAAAAAAAACAAACAACACAGCAAAAGTCCATGACAAAGGCAAGTCAGAAATGCTTTATAATTAATTGTATTAAAAGCACAGACAGCAATACTTGGAGCAAGTTTTTATTGTGTCCAGGATCTTGCAAGTAGGTCACAGTAATACAACAAAAGTAATCTCTGTTCTGTGCCTGAGGCTGGACTCTAATTGTTGATTTGATGTCTTGTTCAAACTTGCAGCTTACTATTTGGGAACTGGAAGCACAAGATGAGACCAGAGCTGAAAGGCTTTTGGCATCTTTTACTAGTTTCTTCAGAATTCAGGGGAGAAATATACTTTCTGATCCGACTGTTTCTAATTTGAAATGGCACTTTGTAATTTATTGCAAAGAATAATATTGATCAGCTTCGAAGTTTTGACAGATATTTTTCAAGATTTCCTGACTTGTAGTAAATTGAACAGGAGACAAAGAGAGAGATAAAATAGGTGCTTATTTTGCGCCTGGTTCAATACGTGGGGAGATTGTTTCATAGCTCCCCACACTTATGAGCAGTGAGTGTTTATTTTTAGTGGCTGAGCAGTGATATTTATGCAAAAGAGCTCTACTGCATTGATGTTGCCATTCTTACTGGCAACATCTAGAAAGCAGTCTAATCCTGTAAATCACATTTGTAATTTTTAGTGGTGGGATTGTTCTGACCATAGGTTGAACTTGCAATTTTAATCCAAATTCTAGTTCTCTTTTGGCCCTGTTTTTGGGAGTAGGATGTCTCTAGCCACCAGTAGTGAACTACAGATGACTCTATAAGTATTTTTAACTCACAAGTATTTTGGTGATGCATTTGGAAATATGATATCTCAGCTTTCATGACAGCCAGGCTAAGGATAAAGCTCTCAGCTTCAGAGCAGGGCGTCACAAAGCTCTGAAACATTGTCTGCAACACTATCAATATTAAGTTCTGCCCTTTAATCACATAAACTGTGAATATGGCTCTCCAAGATCCACTTCAGGGAAGACAGCCAAGTCCAGTCTATGAACGGTGCATATTTATCAGACTGAAATATTTCTGCCAAGCATTTTGTTCGCTTGCTTCACTACAGCATCCAAGAAAAGGAGGTTAGGGTTCATTTCACAGAGGATGATGAATGAACAGAGATGACCCATGTGTGCAATGTCTAAACTCTAGTTACAATGATGCTCAGCAGATCACTAGTGAATAAACCCCAGTATTTACTTCAGGGTGAATCGAGCTGTTCTGTTGGCTGTCTTGGCTAGGTCTCCATCTCACACTAAGGGAGGGTAGACACTTGGGTAGCTAAACTCAGATGTTTTAATCCTCTCCCTCCCAGAGAAACCTCATGAAACAGAGGGGAAACAGCTGTAAAGAAACATCTGTGGTACAAAACTACCACAGGCCAGTTTGATGTGTCTGAGACAAGTTGTGCAATAAAACTGCAGCCCTCATCACTGCCCAGTCAGCTGGCCTCACCCAGCCAGGGACTGATTCTGACAAAGCACTTTTGTTTTCCTTCCTCTATTCTATTGAGGCTGCCAAACTCAGCCCAATAGGGAAGATGCCTTTATGACTAAGACAATTCTTATCAAAAAGGCACCAGATTTATTATGCTCATTTGGTTATCGCTATCATAAAAAACCTGAAGAAACAATGAAGCACAACCAGGCCTGGCATAAGAACAGACTGCCCCAAAATAACTACTTGGCTTCCCTCTGCAATTCAGTATGCATCCATTCATCAGTAGACTTTGTCAGGTAGCCAGTTTGGAGCTTATGGGCTACGTGTTACAGGCCAAACTAATTCTGATTATTTATTTTTTCAAATCAGTTGCCATGAGACAATACAAAGTATAGTAATTTCACAATTATAAGC
>VRYO01002355.1:2311746-2331711 GCA_009812075.1 Sialia sialis
TTGGCAAAGCCCGCTCCGCACCTGCCCGGCCGTGGCTCTGCAGCAGCTCTCTGCCCTGCTGGCTCACACTTCCGGGTTAGCATTTCGCTGGGATTTGTCCATAAATAAACCGCACCTGATGATTAGCCGCACTAGTGGGGAAGGCTGGATTCTTCAATGAAAAAGGTGCGGCTTATGTTCGTGAAATTACTATAATTTACTAAAGTCACAGTGTTCCACAAATACTCCAGATATATCCTGGTCACTAATCCTACAGCCTTAGTAAAAGTCATAACAGAAAAGAAAAACAAACAAAATCATATTGCCTAGAAAGCTCCTTTTAAAACTCAAATGTTACTGCTAACTCAGTGATCAGGTTTTATTTTGAATATTTTTCTGTTCTTTGAAACTGAGAAGAATGAAGACCTATAAAATATGACATCCAGGAGCATTCTTTCTTGTCTATAAAAGGAGAAATAACTTTCCTGCTTTTATGTGTGTGCATGAATTCACAGTATTCTGTGAATTTCTAAAAAGAAACACCATTAGATCAGTAGTATCTCATATACTGAATTTAATTCAATATCCTCTTTCTATAAAACCTGGATATAAACAGTCTTGGGGAATATCAGATGAATTAGAATGAGATCAAAATAATGTAAAAAATGAAATGTTTATTCTCTGACTTCACAATACAGATCTATCCTTTAATTTTTTCAGAAACTACAGTTTTTTAGCCAATCCATTTTTTCTGCTTGAATCTAAAATGATTATTTCTTCTCACCCAAAAACATTTGACAGTAGCCACTGCTGCCAGTCTTGGTGTCCTTGATTTCCCTAAGACCTAGCACCCTTAGATGCGTCTAAATATATATGTGTTTGGTCAGATATATCATTGTTTTAAGTTACAAACAGGTGTTAGAAACAGCTTTCATTATTGAATCATCTCCTTTCTGATTTGCCTTCTTCTATACTTACAAAACTTTTATGTATACATTGCTCTGCCTCTCTAAAACCCACAAGTTCATTGTAATAACGTATTCCCCTGCAGTTTCACACATTAAGTACACGTCTACCTTGGAGACCAGCAAAACCACCATGTTGGGGGTGAAATTGGTCCCTGACACTACTTTTTTAGGGTTCTTCTGATATTAGGGCAATGGTGGTGAAAAATAAAAGAAGAGCGGTGCAACGACCACAACTAGCAACATCAAATACTTTAATAATGGTGAAAAAAATGTGGGACAAGACGCAAAAATACGAATACTGACTAAGTCTCAGTAGGGGTCAGTGATCAAGGACAAAGATGTAGGGTATAAAAGGGGAGAAGGAAATAGGATGGAGTCGGGGTTAGAGTTCAATGGGTAGAGGGGAAAGTGGTGCAGAGGTAGGGTAAGGGAAGGTAGGGTCCAATGGGGATACGAGGAAGGGAGAACATTCTGGAAACTGGAAGTGCTGATGATAACTGGGAAATGAGGGTTGGGAATATGTATTAGGCATTATCATGGGCGATCCCTTAACTCCTTGGATCTTCTTTTGGGATTGCCACAATTCAAACAGATGCCTGCCAAGTCTAGGGTTGGGGTACAGGTCTTCCTCAGTAATGACTGCCTGACCTAAAGCACAGGCCAGGCTGACTCCCACACCACCATATGTCCTCTTTTGGTCAAGGACTCCTTTGGCCAAACTGCACTCATCCATTGAATAGTAGATTTCCAGGTCAATTCCATGGATAGGTAAGGCATGAGTAGCCATTTTACTTGTTATGTTAAGGCACACAGGCTCTTCACAGGTACACCATGAAGGTGAAGGGGCAGTAAGAAAAGTCTAATCTGTGGTAGGAAAAGCTTTCCAGGAGGACAAGATTTCCCACCATTCTACAGATTAAAAGAAAGCAACTGTGCAGTAATAATACTGCCAGTAATTACTGGTAAAAGACAGTTTCCTGTCTCTTTTTAACACAAGAATTTATGTTTTTGACAAGTAACATTTTAGTAATTAATAAAATAAATAAATAATATACAAAAAAAGGCAAACAGTTTTAATTTGCATCTGTCTGTCAAAAAATGGTTCAAGAAGGAATTCAGTACTGAAATCAGAGTTTTTAAACAGTTATAATGGTCTATGTGCTGAACTTCACCTTCCTTTGCTTTCACAGAATGCAGAGAGGTTTCTGATAGATCTAGATTCAGAGTAAATTAAGAGCAATGATCTGGAGTTGGCTAGTAGCAAACTCTGAGGGGAGGACACATAAAAATTCCTGCCCTTTAAAATTTTTTTCAGCAGCTTCATGGCTAAGGATCCATTAAGTCTGCCTAGAAGCAGTTTTTCAAGTGTTTGGAAGTAAAAACAGTTTTACATTTCTAGTTTGAATATATGAATTTCATACCCTATACATTTACTTAAATAGTAGTATAGTACCAGTTATTGCACATACATCAATGCATAAATACCCAAACATAGGTATATGTTAAATACAGATTCTTAAATAGAGCTGATGTATCCTGGCAAATAATAAAATAATTAGCACAGTGCACCACAACATTAGCCTTGGCAATGACTGGGCTTTCAACCACAACTTTCCTTCAGATCATATGCTGAAGGATTTTAATATTTCTATTTATCTTGGCTTTTTTTTTTAATGTTTCTGAAAATACAAGCTGGAAAAATCAGGCTTTTAACAGTGTGGAAGCCCAGAGTTGTATACAGCAGCCATTAACAGTGTACTTTTTTGCTTCCACAAAACTCAATCACCCCTTTCTGATTTGCCTCTTATTTATTCCACACATATAACTGCCACACCAAGGGTCAATGTATTTCATGATTCAGTAGTGATTAAATCCAGTCTCCAAAAACTGAGGATTAAAAATGCACATTTCATTAATTTTTTAATAAGTTGATATTTTGGTAATGGTTGTGCTACATAGCATTGCAGGCATAGTGGATGAATGTCAACTAGTAGATGATACTAAAATGATCTATGTACTTTAAACTCTGTTGATAACTGAGTTGTGTAAGAACAAATCCATGCACAATAATCTTGCATTCATCTCTTAGTCTGTCCATGGATCTGTGTGGCACACAGACTGCCTTTGATTTTGCTGCACAGAACATTTTTCATCCATGAAGTAGTACAGTCTTATTAAAAATTAATTTAGAAGCATGTTTAAAAATTAAATGTATTTATGAATTAGGGCTGCAATGATACAGATCTTAGAGAATAAGTTTTGCTAAGCTGGAAAAAATGAATGTGAAGATCTCTGCTGCTACCTGTTCAGCTATAAATATTTCTGGTGACACTATCAGCAGACTAGCAGATCTCTTGAACTGAACAAATTATTGCTTTGCTGTTGTTCCTGCTGTGTTTGCCATGAAACACCTGTGCAGCAAAAAAAATACTTTTTGTCATTTTGTCCTAAAGACTTTGGGATTCGTTGGTATTTTAAAAGTTACTTCTTTGTTAGTTGCATAAATAGAGATATTAAAACAAAATAAACAAATCAAAAAAATAAACAAATCAAAAATCCCCAGGCCTTGTTTCCTCTCTCAGTGGACTCTTACCTTTTCTCCACCAGAAACCAGAAAGCTGAATAGAAGTCAAAACTATGTCACACTAACCTGAGAGACTTTCAGCTCTTCGTCATCCTGTGAACAAATGATTTTCAAGTTTAGTTTGACTTGATAAAAATGACCCACAAAAACAGAAGGGGTTGCTTGTGCCAACTTATTTCATTTACAATTAGATTGAAATGATCTGCCTAGACAAAATCAGGCTTTGTTTTTTAATTTGTATTACCCAACATATAGGACTTACCTTAAGGTAACTTACACAGAGTACCAAGCAGAATAAAACAGGTAGAGATACTTATTAGTCGAAACTAGTGCCAAAATTTTAAATTACCACTGAGATACATAAATTTAACTGAGTTGTATATATAACAAGATAACTTCAGGAATATGGGTCATATGTGAATTTTAGGATTGTTTACACCAGCAGGATAACACAAAGGAGTGAGGAGCAAGAGCTGATATCCTTGTGATGATCATATAAAGTAAATGGTTCTTTATAAGGAAAGAACATAAAGATTTTTCCAAACTGGAGATTTGGGATTTGACTGGATTTGATCATTCTGTATATATTAAAAATTACAATAGATTTATACTGTATTTATACTTCACATTACATTAATTATGTTAATTCAGAAGATTACTTCTGTAGGTCTACATGTTCTTAACAATACATGTTCAAAAGTATTCAAGCAAAATTATTATATGAAATATGCATGATAATAATTTAAATGCAGATAGTGAGATTTTTGTTGCTTTCTGTGTCAGGCTAGAATACAGGAAGAATTATGTCATGGAGATTATTTTAAAAGTAATTTTGATTCCAATCTTGTCCAAAAGTTGTGAGGTGAAAGATGATTTAGGAAGAGTGGGAAAATGAGAACAAAACTGTCACAACAATCTTATACTGGAATACTCAATTTAGAACTATCTGAAAGAACAAATAATGTCTCATGACAAACAAGAATAAAACTACAATTTTAATTCCTTACAAGAATATTGAGAAAGAGACATGGTGTCTTCCCTCTGAGCAACATACTCTAATGATTAGAACAAAATCTTTCCTGGTTTAATCAAGCTTTTTTTTCTAAAAAATATAAAAGTTCTTAATGAAGGGTGGACCTTACACTACTGTGGTACATACTGGCTTGATTTAACCATAACGTGATTTGAAATGTTCTTGTGTTTCCCAATGACACATACCAAAACCTGAGGTTTTTCTCCCCAGTGTCTTCCTACAACTTTTTTTTCCTTTCCCTAAGCTAGAGAGAATAAGTCCTGACCATAATGATCTCAGGTGACACCGTGCCAAATCCTTTCCCAATGTATCTGAGTTGACATGACAGTACATTACACAGGGAAGTAGAAGTTACCACCATTGTGACCTGATGAAACCTAAAAAGGATGCTTTAGCTTTCATATTATAGATTATTCTGATTTTTAGCTAGATAAAAGTAGAATATTTTGATCCAGCATTTTCATTTGCTGTTATCCAGAGAATAATAGGATGACAAAATTACTCCCTAGAATTTTTTCATAACCCCAACAAAGATATAAAAATGTACTCTGTGGGGATTTTGATACATCAGACACCTATAAGAGGATTCAAATGCATTGTACAATAGAAGCATTTATATTTCAATTTTTTTACAAATTGATTGTACCTAGGAAAAAAAGCAACTTTGTTTTAAATCAAAAAAGCTGTATCTTAAGCTGATGTGGACCTTTTTCAAAACCAACCCATATTAGTTGAAGGTTCAGACCTTCAGACATTATCCACCTCAGTGAACCTCACGGGCTTTAATGGGATCATTTGAATATGATGACTATTTCAAGGTGAACAGGGGTGAAAGCAACAGGTCTCAGATATATGCAATAAAGTGAACAAAAACAGAAGATGTAGTGTAAAAAAATGTTGTTTTCCTAATACAAAACATTTCTGGATTACCTGAACATTTTGATTTTATTGATAGAGTTGAACCAGGAAATATATTTAGACAGTCAGATCTAAACCCTTATTATCCCTTCAAATAAATTGCTCATTATTTTAACAGCTTCCTGTATTCAGAGTTTCTCAGCATGCATCACATTTCGATTTCTTAAGATAGAAAATTAAAGCAGCTGGGGGTCTGCCAGATTTGCTCAGAGGAAGCAAGGATGATTTTATGTTTCTCTGTTCACTGATGATATGTGGTCTTTTAGCTTCTTCCATTATATTTAGAAGGACTTATCAGACAGCATTACTGAGAAAAGAAACACAATTTAAGGCTGAGTCTCAAACAAGGGAATCAAAGTTACTCGTGTTCTGCTGGAGGACTTCAATCACCCCAACATCTGCTAGAAAAGTAGTGACTTACCAAAATAGGAGTATTGGTCTAGCACCGATACTCAACTATGACAGACAAAGGATTCTAACAATTTAAAGTTAGAAAGCCTATGTTTATTCAGCACTGGGCAGCAGTGTGGGGTATGCACACAGCAAAATTACAAGTGGTCACAGGGTCTATTTATTGACAAAAGGTTCAAACAAATACATATTCATTATACCAGCCCCTCCCATCTCCTGCTTCCTATGGTAATTAGCTTGAATAGCTATTAAGCATGCGTGGTTGGCTTCTTGAATTAAGGCTGGGGTTGTTTTTGTGGGAAGGGATCTTAAAAGGAGGAAGTAAGGTGAGTCTTCCTCGCCTTGACCTTTTCTATTAATGACAATACAAATGGGTTTTGGGGCAACTCCAGTTTTGCAAAGAATGAGTTTCTGGTTGCAATTGTTCGTGTTCTTTGGGCCTAGCTACTAGTTTCATTCTTTTTCATTGCAAGCACAGCTGAGCAAACATAAATTGACAGGCAATCAATTATTTAAGTTTCAGGTAACTATCTCAAGCCCAGTTTTTTTCTAACTTTTAACTAAAATCCTAATTTCTTTAAGATTAGTGGTTCAGTAGCAGAGCAAACTGAAGGAAGTTCAGGATGCTCCTGGAATGCATGGATGATAACTCCTTGAGCCAGCCAACAGACAGCTTGGAATTCAGTTCTGGATCTGACCAATGTGAGGTAGGTAATCAGGGACATCAAGACTGGAGGCAGCCTGAGATGTGGGGATCTTGCACTGGTGGAGTTTGCAGCCCTGGCTCTCAAAGGTGTGAAGTTAAAGTTGCACTTTAGGAAAGAAAACTTCCAGCTTTTCAAGCTTATAGTCAATAGGACCCACTGGGAGACTTCCCTCAGGGACAAGGGAGTGGAAAGAAGATCTTTAAGGAAATCTTCCACAGAGGGTAAGAACAGGCAAATCCCATGAGGAAAAAATCAGGTGAGACACCAGTAGGGCTGAGTAGGGAGCTGCTGGTCAAAGTAAAAGGAAAGAAGCAAATGTACAGGCAGTGGATGCAAGGAAAGGTACCCTGGAAGAGTATAGAGATGAAGTTTGGTTATATAAGGGTGAGGAAGACCAACGAGAAGCTGGAACTGAATCAGGAAAAGGATTTAAAGAATAACAAGAAGAGCTTCTATGGGTATGTTAACCATAAAAGAAATCTGACAGAAGCTACACCCCACTAAAAAACAACAATAACAAACCAGTAACAGTGGAGTAAGAGAAGGCTGAAGTAATCAAAAACTTCTTTGCCTCGATCTTCAATGAAAACCTCTCTTCCCACACCTCTTGAGAGGATGAACAGTAGGATGGAGACCAGGGCAGCAAAGTTGTGGAAATTGAGGCAGACAAGGAGCTGGCTTTACCTGCAGATCTAGAGAGCTTCAGCTTCCAACCCTGGGAGACACCTATCTAGGAGGAAAGACATCCTTGACATCATGGTAGAGAATGGAGAAGAGTTGTCTCATGGGAACTAATATGTTAACCAGTTTGTTACAAATAAGGTGTTCTCAGTTTTGATATATGGTTGGCTAGTGGCCAGCTACATAAATGGTTCTGTTCTGTATCCTCGTTATTGATTGGATCCTGTATCCTCTACCTCATCTATATTCCTCTGTGCTTTCTGGGTTTCATGGTCTTTAGAGGTTGCTTCTTGTACCATGCAGTTTCTACATTTGTTATTTACACATTAAAAGTTCTTTGTTTCAAGGCAATTCCATTGTTCCAGTCTCCATATTTACACCACAAACTCCCTGGCTGGCCTGGCTCTGGTGTGTGGCTGTTCGCAGTGGTCATTCAAAGTGCTTCCCACTGTAAGTAAAGATCAGGGTCCTCACAACCTGAGGAACCTGAATGCACATAAATCTATTTACACATAACTATGAGATCTAGCCCTGAATCCTGAGGGAAATAGCTGATGTTGTTGTTCTAGTTTAGAGCAAAATTTGGGAAGAAATTTCAGAATGGAGTCCCTCCAGAAAGCAGATTCAAGTGGCCCATCCCCCAACTGGTTCAAGAAGAGATTTCCTTGGAGAAAAGTAGAAAAAACCTGTTTCTTCAACAAGTAAAACACTCACAGGCACAAAAAATGAATAAACAATAAAATCTCTCACTGTTCTGAAGAGATGGCAAATTGAGAAAGTTCTTGTCCTGGGGTGTAACTCTGCTCACTCGTCTCTTTTCTGTCCCTCCTTTGCTGGAAATGTCACATCCCAGCCCTGGTGGAGCATAGGTGTGAGCCCCTGGTGCTCTTCTGGGTTTTCTGTCCAGACTAGGTTTAAACAGTTCCAAGAAAAAGAAAAACCACAGTCTCAGGAACTTCTCTGCCTCAGCTAGCCAAAGAGTTAACAAAAAGCAGAGGAGAGCTCTCTCCTGCTGTCTGTGCTGCAGAGAGCACAGCCCAAGAGAAGAAATGCAGAGAGCAGCAAGTGCAGTTTCTGAAAACAAACTGCGCGCTTCTTTTCCTCCCCTTCACTCTTGAAAACAGTCTTAAAGGACCAGAACTCAATATCCTGCATAAACAGAACAGATAATTGGGAATACAAGCATCATAAAGTCACCCCAGGACAGTCGCCAAGCCACTCTCCATGATATTTGAAAAGTCATGGCAGTCAGGTGAAGTCCCAAGTGACTGGAAAAAGGGAAACATTGTACCCATCTTTAAAAAGGCTTGGATTTTAAAGGTGTGAGTTGTCAATCCAACCCCTGAAAAGAGCTACATGTATACTTAATTTTAGAACAAGTAATCCTGCTGAATTAATGAGTGTTTGAAAAGATGATGAAATAGTTTCACTTCTTAGAAAGTTGAAGGCTGGATAATGAACCACTCCAAAATTTAGTATTTTATAGCCTATTTACAAGATTGTAGTATCTTTTTCAAGTGTGAAAACTAAATAATAAATTTTTAAAAACCCACAGATGAAAAGGCAGGCCATTTGGGGAAAGACGCAAAAACTGAAAATCTCTGTTCCTAACGACTTTACTTGGAAAACTAAAAATAAAAAGCAAATATAAATTGATATTAATTGAAAACATAAATTAAAATTTTGCATGTTTCTGGCATAACATAACAATTTAGCTAATTAAATATGGCTTACACCAAAATCCCAAGAAAGACAAGGCTACATTTTTTCACCTGCAAGTTACCAACTTCCTGATGCTACAGCCTGTCTAGAAAAAGAAGGAATAAATCTGAATTTCTTAAAAAGTTTCCATGCGAACAATTCATCTAAAATAACACCTTCACCTAAGCCAAATCGTTTCTGGATTAAATGAAACACATCTTTTCTACAATTAGCATAGGACCTTCTCTTTTGTTCCCCATGCAGAATCTCTACTACAAGAATCAGTACACACTATGGAACGGGATCTAATAAGTCCAACAAAGAAACAAGATTATTATGTCTTAACGGGTTTAAAGGGATTTGAAGGGCTCCTGCTGAGCCCTTAATACTTTGGACTTAGTCTCCTACCAAGGTATTTTTGTCAGCCAAAGATAGAATGGGAAATGCATCAATGTTTAATTCTGTTTTGGCCTCCTTGTTCTATCTCATACTGCTACATGTAGCATTTCTCATACAAGACACTTTGGTGTATTGATACACTCATGCTGTAGCGGATATGGCTGTATGTGTCTATGAGAGATTTACACTCACAGCAAAGGAAGATTAGGGAATGATCTCACCTGCAAGAGCCAAAATCCACCTGATTGCCCAGCTATTGGTTTGCACTCTGGTTTCTGCTTGGACTTGGCACCTGGCTCTCTCCAGAGCAGTTCATTTAAAGACACCTTGCAAAAGGTTATGGGAATGTCACAGAATGAGTTTTAGATCCCTCTGCAGTGCACAACAATCACCTCAGTTTCTACCTCACATAGCAGAACAGCTTTGAATCTAGAAACCACTTTCACAAAACCCCATGGGCAAAGGTTTGAATCAAAGTTACTTGAATCAGCATAAAATCTTTAGATTCCAATCACCTTTTAAATCAGAAGCCAATCTGGAGTCATATCTAAACCTTCTCTGGCTTCTGAAATGGATCTGTGTGAGTGGTACACACTAATGGATAAATCATACATTTGTGCAGACTAAGGGAGGGTACCATAATAAAGTGGAAGACTTGTGGCTTTCCCAGAAGCCACATCTGTCTGCTCTAATACCATTTCAGTGAGAAGTATGTGATTCCAGCACTGGGTGGAAAGCCATTCTCAAGACAAAATGAACCAGGCAGATAGTCCCAGAGGCATGATTTTAAACAAAGATAGGTTTTGCCAGCCAAACCAAGTGAAGCAAACAAATGAACTCAAACTGACAACCCTCATGACAGTAACTCGTAAGTTTTGAGAGTTAATCATGCTGCATTTTGACAGATCACTGATGAAATCTTTCAGATTTGCCTTGTCAGTCATTTATTAGCAGACATCTAATGAATAGCATATAAAGTAGGCTTGTTAAGTATAGTGCCTGCTGACAGTTCAATTTAAAAGTGAAGGGTATAGAAAATTCACTCCAGAGCAATTGTCAGTTTTTCCACAGGAAAAGCCTACTTTGTGTTAACAGCCTGTACAGGTCTGGTGGAGATATTGTCCCTCTGTGTGACACTGGCTGCCACAGAGATACAATTTCCTTAGCAGAGAAATGGTCAAGCACCCAGGCAAATATTACTGGAATTATGACATTACCATTTAATTTCCTTGCTTACAAAAGACAATTAAAAGGTACACCCTGAGGTGTATCTGTTATATTTTAAACTGATTTTATTGCAATTGTTTATTTTATTTACTGTACAATATGATTTATGAGAGGAATTATTACTGTCATTAATTTAAGCTATGTCTTTTCTCAACATAATACAGCATGTAAATAATAACATCTAGCATTTTTATGAGATGTTTCCTATTGACCTTGGAAAGAAACTATAAAAAACAAAAAAAATCCTTGCTGAATGTTCAAACCTTTAAGGAAAGAGATTAAAACAGATTCAAAGAAGACTCCATTGATATTTTTTATATTGAAATATTTATCTTCTCATACAACATATGCAAATACTTAGGCCCATAAAAATGCAGCATTGCTAAAAAGCACAATAAGACAAAATGACTGAAATGCAAATAGAAAAGCTCATTATGAGAAATGGGTAAAACACCAATTTTATTTTTTAAATACATATTCTGATGCACTATGGTTTTTGTGAAGGAACCTTACAGGTGGTTTTCATTTGAAGTCTTCCAATTTTTTGTGCTGTGTTGGTTTAAAAAATTGAGGCTCAACTAGTTTTACAATTATATCTCTCAAACGGGACAGGGACAGGTCAGGCAAGACAGATTGAGTGTTTGCTGATGAGCAGGCCAGGCTAACACTAAAGAAATTTCGCCTCCTCTTCAGTAGATCTTTTCCTTTTTTTAATAATCAGCTAACTGAAATAGTGGCTTTCTGAGAGGAAGAGCTGCATGGCTTTTAGGCAGTGATAGGAAGATGTGAAGAATACTAATTTCCCGGGAAGCGTGAATCTTCAAAAGGTATCTCTTTTGTATGAAAAGAAATAAAAAAATGGAGAAACATTCAAAAGGATTTGACATCCTGTAAGGATTTGAAACTACTGTTTCTAGTGTCCTGTTGAAAGGTTCAACACATGCAAAGAGTCCTTAATTCTAAAAGTGATTCTAGTGGTGTTCATAAATTGATTAAATTATTTTAATCATATTAATGTTAATCATGATTAGTAAAATAAAAATATATAATAGATATAAAAGATCTCACAGGCTGATGCTGTTTATAAATAGACGTACTCAGGAAATTCTAAATCCATGTAACTTTATGTAACTTTAGCCAGAAAATTTTATCTGAAGTTTTAATATAGATTTTTGCCTGCAGACACAGGGATATGTTGCATGAAAAACAGATGTTGAACAGTAAGGCAATAAATACTGCCATATAGAGAATCCAAAGAAGTTTCAGCTCTTTCAGTGCCCATAGCAGACTAAAGAGTGGTCCCCTGAAAAATTATAGATACTAATACCTCATGATTCTACAACCAACAACAGCGTGTACACTGCTGCCAAATTACACTTCCATGTTTAAATAAAGGGTGGCATATTATAATCATTGAGAAGGATATGACTGAAACGTGGCAATTCAACATCATGGCAGCTACAATCTCTTTAGATCTAAATAACTCTTGTATATTAAGCAGAATAAAAGCCTTGGAGAAGTGACACTGCAGCTATTTATTTGTAAAGGACTGAGTATGCTTCTGAGAATTAGCATCTAGAAACTCAGATCCTGAAACTAATCATAATTCCCCTACCCAATCTTTACTCATATAGAGAGAAAATTGGTCTTTCTTCGTATCTCTACAAGAACTAAATATGGATGAAGTCCTAGCTGCGTCAAGACTTCAATATGTGTACCAATGAAAGATTAATTACTTTTAAGAGGTCCCTTAGCATAGAAGCTCCTCAATTTGAAAAATAAATCCTACAAAAAATCCTCTTTCAAAGGGAAGGAAGATGTTTGCTCTGACTGTACCTTCAATTCAAAGGAATCCATCAACGGATCCTCCACCAACAGTCAATGAATTATGACCAGAGCAAAGTTTCCTCTTGAAAAATCAAAAGACTGTTCAGGGACATCTATCTGATAGCTGAGCTCATCTGTTGTTTTCTGCAGGACTACCACCTCTGCCTACTGTCAAAAATGGAAACAGGTAAAGCCCTGTAACAATCACTTATTTCCTTAAAGCTGTTTGTGAAAAATATTACTTCTTAGAAAAATAAATTCTCCACCATTTCAACAGCCTCATCTGTATCTGTCTGCTATATATTAGAAGTTCATAGAAGTAATTGCCTGTATCATTTGCAAACCTATAAGATGAAAACAACAAGTTAAGAGAGATGTGTACCCAAGGGGAAAAAAACGGCCTTTTGAAATGCTGTTTTAAAAAGAATACACATTTTAAAATAAAGGAGTCATGCAAACTTAATTGTACACAGAATTATTTGAAACACTTTGGAAGTTTAAATAAGTATTCACTGATTTCAAACATTTCCAGAAAGAAAGTCCTGTGCAGAGCTGCTGGTCTTGGAGAGGATCGGAAAAGTAACTGACAGGATTTCTCAAAAAATATAAAAACAACCCAGTAAAAATTACTGCACTCACAGAAAGATAAAAAGTGAATTGAATGGAAGTCAGCAGCCAATCTCATAAGTATCCAAACAGTAATTTAGGAACCTAACAACTTCACTGCCTGAGGAGGTTGCCAAAGCACAAAGTCATTTGTTAAAACAAATACTTTAGACAGTTGGATAGCCAGATCTGTGACAGCTGTGATAGTCCAATGACTTTAAAAAAAGAAGGAACAAGAGATATGGCACTCAATCAAACTCACCAAGAGTAAAACACATTCCCTATTCTGCTACTCTAAAATGACTAAAGAGTCCCCAAGTTTCTTTACAGCAAATGTATTTTTCATCCACAATTTTGTCACTGTGAGGGACAGACTTTCAGTCAAGTCTTTCCTTCTGCAAATATTTGTTGCACCAAAAAAGATCAAATTGTAATTATTGATTGCTGATGCATTTCAGAATATTAAATAAACTGATGCAGTTAGGATGGCTGTATCCCATCCCATCTGAATGAACAGTAGGTCAAAAAATTCTCAACAGCCCAGACTGGTGGGACATCTAAACTCTTCACTGATCCTTGATGGACTTGTATGTTCTTAGACACTTGGGTACTGTGACTTGATCACAAAATTTGAGATCAAAATAACTGACAGATTTGGGATCAGGGAGTTTATTTTGGTTTAGACCAAAACAGACAGGTAAAAACCATGGGACTCCCATAAGATTGAAAGAGATCTCCCTTCTGACCTGTCTTTCCAGGGCTCTGGCACAGACAGCACTGCCGTCTTCTGTGCTGAGCCTGCAGCACCTCACAGCTCAGCCTTCAGCAGGTTGAAATGGTTTAGATCAGCTTAAAACCTTCAGTTCTGCACAGCAGGACAAGGCACATATCACACGTGGAGACTGAACAGTGCGATACATAGGAACACAACCTGGGATGCCTACAGCCCTGGTCTTTGGGATACCTCATAATCCTGGCATTGCCAGGGTAGGCCAGTAAAGAAAAGGAGCATGGGACACACGCATATAAGCTACTACAAACTTAAAAAATATTACTCAGAACATTTCAATTAATACTTCTGGCTCTTTTATGCACATTTTAATTTCCAGTTATTGATGGCAAATCAGTGACACTTATGAGAAATTTGTGCCAAGCAAAACTCTTGAAAAATAGTCTTCAGGTCCTTAGGTTCATTGTGGAAGACTTTAATCATTGCTATCACCACTGTGAGGGCTATAAACAGTAACTCCAGTTAACAGGAGTATAGGAAAGGTCAGAACACTGAAAAAATGTTTTCCTTTCAAACTTTCCTTAAAACTCAGACCTAGCAGTAACTTCAGGTTTATCAACTTGCAATGGCTACCATAAAAAAGCCCCATTGTGCTTCAAATCGTTCAAACATACATCAAAATATAGATGTAGTGGACTAGCAGAGTAAATTACTTTTACAGTCTGTGATCTCCTAGTTTGCAATAATGATAATTCTGGGATATTTTTCAATACTTTGTCCCAAAAGTCTAAAATTCAGATATGTATGGCACTAAAAACACCACGACCTTTTCAGCCTTCATATTCTGTAAATGTTCTTCATGTCTCCATTCTAGTGCGTATCTAGTCACCTTATGGTCACAACAGTTCTGCCAGATAGCTTTATTATTTAAGGACAGTCACACCAGTGTGTCTACCTTTGTTCAGGTTTGTAATCAAATTTTTTTCTTTTTTATAAATAAAATATACAAGCACCTAATTTCCCATTCAGCACCCTGTCATTTACAGACAACGATTTACTTGTGGATTATACCAAACCACTCAAACAAACAGGGATTTATAGTTTAAATTACTTCATGTGAATATCGCCAAGTGGATAAGCACAACATAATGTTTGTTTCTAGTTTTAGACCTCTTCCTGTCACCTTTCTGGTTCATACATTTTCCTTTCAATAATGAAGTTCAGCTAATTTCACCATATTGGCTGTTACTGATATTTGGTTACTCACAATGACAAATACTTCTCAACTATGCCTTCGTAAAGTTGTCCATGTGGGTTTTGTAACAAAAGCAAAAAAGGTTCAGAGATAAATGACTTAGTCGCTATGGCGCTTGGACGTTGGTCAGCCTTTGACTGCTGAAAGTTTAAAGGAAATGCATCTTGCTCTGAGTTATGAGTAAAAGGGAAGGATCTATTTCTTAGAAGTAAAATGTTACCTAAAGTATGGATCAGCTCGAATAGGACTTTCAAGATGTTGCTTTGTAGGAATTTGATAGATTTCACATAATTGGCTGACCCATTTATTTTCTGCCAGCCAAAACAATGTTTGTAAACTGCACTGCCTGGTGACTGATGATTCCAAGGGCAAACAATGAACAGAGAATAAGAGAAGAGATTAAAAGAAGCACCGTTGACATAATGAGAAGAAATGGTCCTTCATCATCCTATCAGGCCTATGGCTCTGCAAGTTATAAATCACTGTCCTCTGCCTCACAGCGTGGGATAAGCACAGCAAAATAAATCCGTTAAACTAAAGTGTTCAGAGTGCTGCATGTATTTTTAGGTGGTAACAGGTTTGTTTTCCTGACAGCTTAACAGTAATGCCTCTTTTGCTGGACTTAATTCATGCAGGTATAAATGAGCTGAGTTCATGATATACATTAATATCTATGCAACAAGAAATGTGAAGCACACTTTATTTGATAGTGTAAATCAGTTACAATACCAGTCTAAACTAAACAGTGCTTTTTCATTGCCTCTATGCCAGATTCAGAAGACAGGAGTGCTCTACTAGGTCTCATTTTCTTTTAAATAATTCAAACCAAATGAGGATTGGTTTATGATTTGCTGTGGTTGGAAACTCTCAAAGTAAGTTTAGTAAGAGAGTTACTGACTACAATTGCCTGTTTTTCAATCAGGATATTACTTAAACTAACAGTAAAGAGGGCTCCGGACACCTGAATTTTAGTATTAAGGAAGAATTGCTCTTTGATGTGATTCATAAGACACCATTTCATATAAATATATGTACACACACCCATTAATGAAATAAATTCTTTAATTACTGATGATAATCAATGGCTCTTCATTGAAAGGTGTGTGTCAAAACACTTATCCCCCCACAAACAGACACTTTTTTGTATTATTTCTTATAGTTTCCCTGCATTCCGGATTACAATCTGTAAGTGAAAAGCAGTTTCAAAGTAAATTTGACATTAGCTATTATTTATATTGAAATATGATTTGTATATACATACATCAAATAAACATAAAATTAACTGCTTTTGCAAAATTTCTCAAGAAACTACCCTAATCATGATATAAAATATCTATCCATTTCTCATTTCATATGTCAAGAAAGAACCAAACACTGGTTTAAGGACATTTAGTTTTCTTGTGAAATAGCTTTCTTGTGTAGAGATTAGATTTAATCTGAAACCAAAGACACAAGAAAGTCTATGTGCAGCATCATAAATTATTAGCACTGATTAATGAAACTCCTCTGTCATCAAGCTCTGTCATAGTAATACCTAAATTCAAATTAATAGGTTTGAAAATTCAGTCAGTGTTTTCATTAGAAAATAGATAACTAAATTGCATATAATACATTAATTGAGAGAAAGTTGAGAATAGTTTGTAAAAAAATCTCCCAAAACCACAAAACAATTGGAAAACACATACTTATATGTTGATTAGGAATATATTTTACTAATATTAACATTTTATACTATGGGTATCCCTCTAAACTCTGCTGACCCACACTGAAACTTGCAGTAATGTAGGCTTCAGGAGCACACATAAAAATTACTAATATTTCAGAAAAACTGTGCCAAATCACCCAAAGTTTTAGGAGGATTAGATGGAAAAATTCAGTCACTCATAAGCAATCAATTTTTTACTATATGTATGTCCTTTGGGTAGCTACTTCATTTAGTTACTTCAATTTTATTTTGCTCTAATTGTTTCAATTGAAACGGAAATAACACTGTTAATAAACTACCTCCTCTGGGCTTCAGATTACCTGTGTTCCCAGAGGACTTTTGAAGTCCAAATATGGGCACTTGTTCTGAAAATCTCTAAATATGGTGCACCAGAGGTTGCAAAGTCTGACACAAGCTGTTTACACAAATACAACATTACATTATATGATGCAAGTGCCTGAGATAAATGTTATTTCTGAAGGGAGGATGTAAGCCCAAAATGTACTTACACACTAAACCCTCCCCCCCAGTCTGATGAGGTCTTCCCTGAATTAATGTCAGTGACAAATAGAAGATTTATTCTATAAATTAGGTTAGCTGACTAAAATCATAATGCCTCTAGCAGATATCTATTGTAGGCAGAGCATAGAAGGGTGCCCTGGAGGCTAGCACTACAGAGAAGTATTAACCCAACCCCTTTCAAAGAATGAAGTAATTTCAGAAAGCAAGCTGGTTACCGACTTTGTGCGCTGAAAATTCCCCTTGGTACAATGATGCCCCAGGAAGCCTAGTACTCTAATGGCTAAAATCACTGGATGGAGAGTGGGCAAAAGGGGTGGACACCTACATGCCCAGGAGAAAAGGAGGAGAGAGAAAGACATCAGTCATCTGCAGGTTCTAGGAAATCTAAACTGCTTAATTGCAGTCTCTAATATACACAATCAGAGTGCTAACCAGCAACCAGCAGGAGGAACACTGGCATGGCAGGGTATCTTTGAATTAGCATTCACACTGGACAGACACACTAAACTCAAAGGCACACCAAACCTGTGGAAAGTTTCAAATGTAGGGAGACTTGAGACATTAGTAGGCATCTTACAGAAGCCAAAGTAAAATACTGTTAAAGAACCTATGAAATACAGATAATGTCCAACAGCATGGGATATTTATATACCACTCCTCTTCTAATCCAAAGTAAATATTTGCTTGGATATCAGCAATGCAGAGTTGCTTGCAGTCTAGAGAAACAGACAACACTTTCATATAGTTATGTAAAAACATTTGCTTCCTCAAGACTGGGAAAGGCTGGGAACAACATCAATGGGATCATGTAAATAGAAAAATGTATGCGAATCTCAATACAATATACCCATTTTGGATATCTGGAGGCCTGATCTAATCAATCACATTCCCCCACCATGAAGGGATAATTGTAGCCCAAGCTCTTCTGCTTCAGTACAAAAAAATGAACAGCTGTTAGAAATACAATAAGCTTTCATCATGACTCGAAAAGCAGCAAAATATTAAAATTAAGAGCAATTATATGAGAAGGGTGGAAAAAAATGAAAGAAAGCCTTATGAAAGCACAGAGAACCAAAGAAACATCAGCAGTGACTTAGAATCTTTAGCAGGTGCAGCAAGATGCTAATAATGACAGAGTACATGATAAAATGTTTAAAGTTCAAGTATGATAGCTGAAAACCATAGTGCCAACCATAAAAACCTTGTACTGCAAAATACTTATCCATTCCCCAGAGCCAGGAATGCTGCACCTCCTCACTCTTCCCTGCAGCACAGGAGGTGCAATCCGGTGTCCAGGCAGAGGGCTTCCACCATCAGACAAAATCAATAGGGCATGGATGGGCTGTGAGCATGGCTAGGTGTAGTTTTCTCCATCCATGATCCTCTTTCCATGACTGGAAGCTAATGAAGTGGTTGTGTGATGGACAGGGAATGAGGGGTTGCTCTGCAGTAAATAATTTTGGGGTTTGCATTGTGTGTGTGGTGTAATTTTACTACAGGGAAAGACCCTTAAGAATTATTCCCATTTTATAAGGATGTTTACATAAATATTGAAATATCTTGATAAAAAACAATGGGTGTGTACAGGAGTACAACCGCTGTGAGCAGAAAACCATATTAATGGCATGGAGGCATCTGCTTATAGAGGTGTCATTAGAAAATTATATATTCCTATAACAATACATGAGATTGGAGAGTATATTTGAAATACCTTCAAATTAGATAGACTGTTTTCTGCCTATGTGAGTGGAATCTAAATTACTGAACAATCTAGTTGGCCTTCAAGTTGTTGTAAACCTCAAGACAGAGAAATTCTCTTGCTCCTCAGAAAAAAAAATAGCCTGGCAGGCTAGGACTCCATTACCTTTCCTGGACTGATTAAGAACTTATCTCTGTATGGTATTGTTACATCCTCTGAGCTGGAAAAAATGTAGAGGGAATAAAACACGTTATCTCATTATTCTGCCAAGTTGGATACTCTAGATCATCCAAACATGTTTTAATAAAAAATTTTCCACATGCTTCTTTATTTTCTGAGCAAAAATCTCTACAAAAGGTTGTTTTCTTATTCTTCTCACCATGGAGGAGTTAATCCAGAAAAAAATAGATGCAATTTCCTGTCTAGTAGCCTGCTTCCCAATTGTAGTTCTGATCCTTCACAGAAAAGGGTTTTCATTTTTCCAGAAAGAAAAGGAAGACAGAAGAAAGGATAGAAGGAAGGACAGAAGGAAGAAAGATGTCTTGGAACTCAGGTGACCTCTTTACCATACAGCGAACACAGAATTACTGTAATGTAAATACCTTTGTGCCATCCACACATCAGTCACCTCTTCCCCCACTGTTGGCTATCCCAGACCTACATTCCACCTACTTACAAGGTTTATGTCTATTCAATGATCCACAGCTCTCATTTCATTATGAAATCAGAGGGGGGAAAAAATGAAATTTATAGTCTTAGTAGGAATCCGAAAGAACACATTCATGAGTGCAAGGAAGGCTCATTTAACACCTTTGGAAGAAATACTTCAAGAAATCTGGCTTTAGAGGACCCACAGCCCATTCTTTCTTACATTTTATTCCAACTTCCAGCATCTTTTAAATGTATTTTATGAACATTTCTAACTTTAAGAGGAAAGTAATCATAAAATAACACCATAAAAACATTTTTGTTACCTTTCCTTGAATAACAAAAGAAATACTAAAACATAGCAA
>VRYO01002355.1:2332711-2343332 GCA_009812075.1 Sialia sialis
TGAAAGGCCAGACTGGAAGTGTGAGCCGGCCGGGGAGAGAGCTGCCACACAGCCGCGGCCGGCCGGGGAGCTGCCGTGGAACCGTAGCCAGGTGAGTGGGCAGCAGGCTTTGCAGGGCTGCGGGGCTGCAGGGGAGCACTGCCACGCAATACTGCAACTTGGGGCCGGCCCACGGCTTCCTCGGCTGCCGCGACTGCCACGGCTCCCCCACTGCAGCGGCTCCCGTGGTTCCTGCAGTGCCTGTGGCTCTTGGCCGGCCTGCGGTGCCAGGAGCCGCCACCACAGCCGAGCAGGCGGGGAGCTGGAGCTGGTTTCACGTGGTGAGGAGGCCGCGGGCGGCTGTCTTCGAGCTCGCAGTGAGGCAGCGAGCCACCAACTTCACACGGCAAGGGGAGCTGCTGCCGCTGCCGAGCAGGTGTGGGCTGCGGCAGCCAGCTCCGGGGGGCGGGAGTGCCGGGGCCCACGGCATGGGGGGGGCGCCTGTGGCTGTGTTTAAAGGCTTCGCCAGTCTGTGAAAGCTGTTTGCAAGTTGAGCAACTTGACAGCAAACCCCGGGATCCCGTGATTCTGTTACTAACTTGTTACTTTCTTGCACAGGGATCCTCGCTTAAAAAAAAAAAAATGCAGCTTATATTCAGGGTGTGGGTTATATATATGGACACTTTCCATGGTGTCCCCGGCTAACCAGATGTGTGGCTTATATTCAGATGCAGCTTATAATTGTGAAATTACTGTACTTTTTAAAAGGACTTCAAATACATTTTTGAAATAAATTAATACAATTTTAAATCCCATCAAACTGTAGGGATTATTTTAAATTAATATTTTAAAATCCAGTTTCAAAAATCCTTCTAGATGTAATCTATGGTGGAGATAAAAACCCAATTCCATTTTATTTTTTAGTTGTTTATTTTCCTGGCAAAACAGACTATTCTATTTTAAATCACATGAGCTGCTATTAGAGTCAATGAATAATATTTCTTATGCAGTAGGGCTTAGTCAGTTCACATCATCTGTGGTTTATCCAAGAGGATTAACCATTTATAATCAAATCCAGGTGGATTAATCATGCCCTGGATAGGAAGATTCAGAGCTGGCTCTGTGCAGAGCCAGTCCAGGTCGTCTGGGCTTCTTAGGGCAGGTGGGGTCTAACAAAGGTACTGCTCTGTTTCCAGGCCACATCACATACAGAAAAAGGTTCACCTCTTCTCCATTGTGCAGAATTTATCAAGCCACACCTGAAGGCGCAAGATAGTGATATGCTCTGCAAATTAGTTATCTTGAGCCCAGGAAAGTATTGAAAAATAGGATGCAGAGACATGGGGGGTTGCATGAGGTCATCTTGAGTGCTGTAGGATTTACCAGTCCCCCTTCAGAAGCTTCTGGAGCTCAGAGGAGCTGCACATAAAGCACAGAAACAAACCCTGAGAAACAAAACACGGGCTGCATTGGACCACACAACTTATAAATTCAGTGTTTGTTTTGGTACTGTGCTGCCTCATTAAATGACATAGTTAAATTCACAAAGTACTACATGCAGTTATCACCTCAATGCTACAGGAGCAGAGCACTGGGGGCTTTACAGGCTGGGTGCCTCTGAAACAGCACCATATTACTGCTGTACACAGAGCAAGCCTGAGCTCCATGTGCTGGAGAAAAAGACAGAAGCCTTCCTGAGCTGTATTCCTTTCCCCATATCTGCACAAGGACTATCTACAAATCAGTCATGATCTCTAACTCTGCTCTAATTTTCTGCACTGGCTTTCATATGATAATTTGGAAGGGAAGAAAAATAGCAAAAAACCACGTAAGAAATAAGAGTTAAGAGGAAAAGCTCATTTACCTTGTTGTTTCATGTTGAACAAGTGAATTTTCTTCTTGGCTTACAGCAAATATTTTTTAATCACTTTTCTTTATGTGCATAACATCTCTTTTTTTCTACAAAATCTAAGTAACAGCTGAAGGTGAAGTATTAATTCAAACAGGAATATAAAGCCATCTGAGTTCCACACAAAAACATGCAGTTTGCTAACAGATCACAGACACGGGAAATAATTTGCTTATCAAAAGCAATTCCATAGTTGCATGAAGTATGAGAAAATTGTTTTTATAATTTCAATGGTTTCTCTAGCATATCATGTAATTCACTGGGCCCACACATTGGGGAAAAAAAAGCCTACATCATGCATATGACAAAGAAAATTTTGCTTTTTTATTGCTTCTCAGAAATCACTAACTATTTTTAAAAACCTAAAATGGAAACAAAATCATCATGTATATTGTCCAGATCTTTTTAATACGCAAACTTTTATAGAATGTACTTGAAGGCATTCTTGATTATGAAAAAAGAAAAACACATAAATACATATTTTGGAAACCAGTTCACTCCCCTACAGAGTTTCATCAACAATACTGAAATCATTTATGTGTTCAGACATGAAAGGGATCTTAGTAGCTGTAATTGCATATTTTACAACAGTCTAATTTAAGTCCACATCCATTATATACTGTCTTGTTTACAGTGAACAGATATAAATCAATGTAGGGTAAAACAGGCAGTCTATTTCCTCTCCCTATCTGCTGACTCTACCAACAGCTTGAGGAGAGGGCAGTTTCACAAGACAGAAGAATGATAAATTATCCGAATTTCTACTTCTGCACCTTTGAACTACCTCTGCACCTTCTCTCACACATCCTTGCAGCTCTCCAAATAACAGTAGCACCTGTACAAATAAGGGTGGCACTGATGCAATGCATGGGCAGATGTGCCTGATCACTGTGACCCACCCAGCAGATTCTGCTGGTAATGAATGGTTTACTTCTACAGGAAAGATCAGCTCTTGGTTACTGAGCTCTTCATCTCTCTCAGCTCTGGGAAGAGACAAACCCTACCTAGGGAGAGCAGTCTCTTGCCTGTGTATTGGCATTCCACACCCCTGCCCTACTGGGGGACAGTGGTGCTGTGACTGCTCACAGACAGACAGATAGACTGCTCTGCTGTGCACACCAGTGGACACGGGTAGCTACAAGTCAGCTCTGGCCCTGAAAGTGAGAGAGAATTTAGGTGACCTGTGTTTGTGTTAATAAGACCTGGCAATACATGGGGTATATGAAGTGGGGCACTTACTCCCAGAGTAGAGCAGGGCTGGCTCCAGACTGCAAAGACAGTTACCCTGCCTCTTTACCCCATCTAGAAAGATGCATTCACCTCTACCTGCTTTGCACTCAATTGTTGCATTCCCTAACCCAACATGTTTGCCTTCCGGTCAGAGATCTGACCAACAGGAAGAAGGGTCCTGTTACAGACCCTCGACCCCCCTGCCCCCTGGAAAGCTATATAAACCTATGCGCCGCGTGTTTCTTCCTCTTTTCCCTTTGTTCCCTCACGAATAAATCTTGGAACCAAGCCAACAGGGATAGAGCCACTCTCTTTTCGCTTATTCATAGCACAGCAACAATCCTATTTCTAATTAGCTAGCCGGGAATATTGGAAGTAGAGAAATTAGCTGTGTTACTCAATTACTTCAGAGTGAAAGTAAACAGAGTAGTCCTGCACATTAACAAAAAGCAACCTGGAATTCCACCTCTGATTCTTCAAGCAACCTCAATGGCACGAAACAAAAAGCATGATGCTGCTCTAAAAATCACAGCCAGGTACAACCCGCTACACGAAATAATTATTTCTAATGTTAAAAACACACACTAGTTCTCATTCTTTCCAAGTTATGGTGGAACTAACTCACCAGGGCCACAGATGTAAAATTAATAGAGTGTCATCTAGTCCAAGCTTCTGCTTAGTAGACCTAACGTCAAGGGTTGTTCAGGACTCGAGGCAGAGAAAAAGAAGAGAGAAAAAGCCATAGGGTGCAGATTCCTCAGCCTCTGAGCAAGTTATTCCAGTGATTAATCACTCTTGTTGTGAAGTATTTTTTCTCATGTTTAATCTCAATTTTCTTTGTTAGAACACGTAAATATTGAAACTATTGCATTTTTCAGTGTTCACCTCCAAGATATGTTAAAAACACCATTCTTTCTGTCCAGGTAACCATGAATCTGGGCTCCTCTCATTTGTGATCAGCCTAACCATTAAAGTAAAATCAATCTCAAAATTTTTATTCCTCCCTGTCTAATTTAAAACAAAAATTCATTTTAAATGGCAGGTTACTAATTTCAATACAAATTAACTACTTCATATAAATATATATGATGGAGTTTGTTATTTTTGTAATGCATCGCTTGTAACATTGTATGACTGGAAGATTTAGACACCAAGTTAGTGTCAGATCACTCCCCTATTCATCAGAAATTGTGCTTGTTACTGAATGAAAAACATGCCTAAAAACTTAACGCTTTCCTGCTGTACCTTCATCCTGATCCAGCATAACAGTCATTGTATATGGGAAGAAAAGAAAATAAAAAGAACACCATACACCTCTGCTGAAAACAAGTCAAGGGCAATACACCTCACTGATGATTACAGATTCAAAGTGTTCATATTAATAGTATGCCAACACTTTTTATAAAAAAATAAAAGTAAGGAGAGGATTTTTAAAATTATGGATGATAAAATGTCATTCTCTGTTCTTCCATTTAAAAGCAAGATTATTCTTAACCTTTGGAGAAACCCAAAGTACATTGTAAAGGAAAACAATAGATGCAGGTTGTACCAAGCTAAACAAGAACAAAGCCATTCTAGTACAAGTCCAATTTAATATACATTCCTCAAGGACTTTTGGTGTCACTTGCCATGTGTTTAGAGGTGTCTTACACTAAAAAAGTTATAAAGAAGATAAATAAAAAAGTCCTTTTACAGTACAAGGAAAAAAGCAAGTTATCTCATTGAAATTCAAATTCAAAATTCAAGAAAAAGTTTTAAAATTGCCTTTCCATCTTTGAAAAATTATAAGACCAGGTTTTGATACAGAAAATTCAAATGATGGTGGTGTTTTTCAGTGGTGACTGAGAAGTAATTCAGTAAGATAACCAAAGGTGAGCATTATACAGTAAATTTTTCAAAGCATATTTTTACTTAACTGAATAAATGAGAAATTGGCTTATACCCCTATTTACCCTTGCCTGAATTTGAAAGGTGAATCATCACAAAAGAGTTCTGCAGTCACTAACATTCAGTGATGAAATGATCAGCAAATCTGCAGATAGGAAATTGCTTTCTAAACTCAGGCAGAAACAGAATGGTATTTTTGGAGGTTTTGGGGGGAAGCATGTCTAGTGTTTTGGGGTTTTTTTGTAGTTAAGGGATGGACCCAAAAGTCCTGTGATGTTTATGTAATAATGTCTGGTTTTCCTCGTCGTTTTCACTGTGTTCCTGAATTTGAAACTCAAGTTTAGAAGACACCAGGCAAGAAAGACATCTAGTAAACAATTTATTTGGAAAAAAAAATGTAATATTAAATCAATCAAGAAAATTTGGATATTTCTTCTTCATTCTTATGCTGGTATAGCATATTGATTATATACGCTGAACATTGTTTTTAAATTTAATTTTATATTCACCATTTTTATTAAATATATAGAGTGCATGTGTAAAGCTGTCTACAGCAATTTTTTTGGTGAGCATTCACATAAAGGAATGCATGGAAATGTATTCATTTGGCTTTTAAAAATCAATTGATATTAATTCATTCAGCTATATGTATTCTAATCCTGAGGTTTAACCTTGAAGTTACCTATTGCCCTCAGTTTATGGACAAAAGAAACAAACTATTGCTACTTGTGTTATGCAAAGAGAAAAAAGTCAGGCTGCTGCTGTATTCCTTCTAACCCACAGCACAGACTAAAGGGCAGAAGATCTAAATCTGCTGCAGTGAAATGGAAATGTCTTGGAAAGAGGGGAAAACTGTCAGGAACAAAGAAATCTGGAGAGGAAAAGAAACTCAATGAACTAGCTAATTCAGTGTCCTTACAATCATCCCTGATCTGACCTTTATGACCAATGCATCTTAAGAAATTCTTTGAAGAAGTTGTCTGGCCCCATTTATTATCATTATTGTATGTTTTGTAATAGTAGCAAACATGAATCAAGTGTATTTAGTAGGATATGCTGCATAAATGAGGAGAGGAAAGTTTTGTCTGTTGTGAAATAAGAGTCACAATAATTTGTGCAGAGATCACCAGGGAGAAGCAAACACACAGCCTTAAAGTAAAAAACCTGAACTCATACAGATTAGCAAAGGATATCAGGTAGAAATAGTGTCAAACTATTTCATACTGGCTTTAAGAGTGTTTAACAAAATAAACATTATGTCAGTGTTACTGAATCACCAATTTCATTTTTAATTCCTTCTGTTAAAATGGCTTCCAGTCTAAATAGAAATAGCAGCTCTTATCATAGCACCTATGTGATCAGTGTTTTAGGTACCTAGCTGGCAAGCTAGGAAGGAAAGAACAGGAAAGCAAGGAGAAATAAAGGTAATAGCAAATGTCTTTTGTGAACAAAACCATGAAATACCATTGCAGCCACTACAGGAATATTGACCTTTGAAATAAAGAAATTGGAAGGTAATTTTCTTTTTATATCACTCCCCATCTATGGTAATTTGAATGTCTGTATTTATGGAGATAAATATTCTCACTGTATATTAACTTCTTTTTACCACTATCTTCATCCTATAACCTCTACCTATTGGTCTTTAGATTCTGAATGTCTTCTTCCAGTACTGATCTTTTACTGAACTTTTGTCAGGTGTCTAGGATGTCACAGATAACGGCAGAGGCTGCAATTCCTTATCCAGTTAGTGGATTGCATTTTGCTGGTTCAGAATAGTTGGCATTTAAGAGACATGATCTTCCAGTATTACAAGACCCTTGTAAAGCTCAGGTGAACATATGTTCAGTGGATATGATCTAGATACATAAGCTTAGGCTGCAAGTGCAATACACAAGGCACCGTATATAGTACAGTGTACTGCAATGTAATCATTTGCTGTAGCACATGAAAATATCCTAAAAAGATGAAGAAAACAGGCTAGTGTCCTATTTCTTACATAAGACAAGTGTAATTGTGAACTATTGTCACCTAGTTTCATGACATCTACTGATGTAGTGTCAGAGATTAAACTATGAAAGAAGGAAAGAGTACTCTGAATAATGAAATGCTATTTATAAGCATGATCTCATTTTGCAAGGAAATGTGTGGAAAAGACAAATAGTATACCTGTGATTCAGACAAAGAGATCATGACTGGAATTACAGGTAATTATCATTTCTGAGAAATTCACCCCTGAGTTTGTACAAAGTGTCAAGGACTCTTGATTAGCAATCTACCACCTTTGTAATGCTGTAGAAGGCACAGGAAGCAAAGAGGGCAGTCAAATCAACCTTCATTAATCTTGTATGTTTAAGCTTACAGCTCTTGTACAAATAGAAAATTACGATAAATTACCAAGAGCCAGTGTTCTGCCAGGGGAAAAAAAAATCTCAACCACATTTTTGGCATAAAATTTTGACAGTGTTTTAATCCATATTAACGGTCTGAGCTATATTGCAAGTTTATGTTCCTCAAGCAGATGGCACTCCAATTACTCATAATTGCAATAGACTTTTTCCCCACTTCAGAGAAAACTAATGTGTGTTAAATTTAAAACCACAAAGCAAAATTTTAAAATTGCCTTCAGTTGGTGAGCTAACTGGAGGACTTCTTAATCCTTCTACCTGTATTCTTGTGGAAATACTTTAGGTCTCTTTTTATTGTATATTGTTTCCTCATTATATCATCAGATGTGTTTTCATGAAGCTTGAGGCAGATACATCAAGCTGCACAAATTACAGTGTCTCTCAGATACAACTGGTTTTAGAATAAAAAAAAAGAAGGAAGATATTGAACTCAAAATGTCTTTCCTAGCTAAGACATGTGTCTTAGACTATATCCAGTCATCAGACTCAAAAGCTGTTTCAAATTTTTTTCTTTAGCATCCTAAATGCTCACAGATCTTAAGGAACAGTACCAGGAAACATTTTTGAGACACTGATATAAAATCTGAATTTGCACCTGCAAATCTTAAGGGGGGTGATACTCACTTCTGATGGCAATGTTTAGTACATCCTATTAGTACTCTATGTGTTGGTTTCTTATGGACACCAAAACCCAGGTTTTGAGAGCTCTCACAGTTATATTTTTGCATTGCAAAATTAGTTTCTGAGACATGATGGAATGTGTAAATCTCTCACTGCCAAAGTAATAAGGCAGAAAACTGAAATGCAGAATTTGGGTTGAAACAGGTCAATTGAAACAAAATAAATAGGATCTGTTTCCAGTGGCATTTTCTGTTAGAGCTTAGAAGTGATGATGACAGCTAAAGAAATAGTAAAACAATATGGTTTTCACTGATGAACGTTGCTATAAGATATAAAGGACTGAGCAGTCAGAGCCACACTGGAACAACATTTAGATACAGGTCATTCTCATGCAGAATCTCCTTCTTTTAGGTGGAGCTGATTTATAAGGGGTAGGGGATTCCTTAACAACAGGGAATATTACTAAAAAGTGTTCCTTTGAAATGTTTTAATCAGTTCATTAAAAAGGAAAGCTTAAAAACTGCATTTGAAAATGTCTGTGATTGAGAACAAAATTATCCCACCTAATCCATCAACTTATGCAAGTTCACCACAGAGGCAATCTACAGAGGAAAGGAGGTCTTTGAGCTGGTCTGAACTGCTATGATAACCTGTTCACAGAGCAAAACTATGCCAATAAAAACAAGCTTCTCAGTTTGCAGTTCTCAGTAAAAAATCCATGAAGCTGATTATGTAAAGCTTAGCGTTCACCCACAGCTACTGATCATAGTAAATGCCATTAATTCACATCCTCTAATAACAGAGAGGAAGGATGTGTATGGCACATTGATCTTCCCCATGTTAACTTCTGCCACTTCTGTGCTAAACCACTAAGAAGTTCTATAACCCTTTATGACATAGAAATCTCTAATTCAGACTTATTGGCTAGAAAATGGGCTAATTAACTTTGTTGTAGCCTTGAAGAATAGAGCTATTTTTTAGGGGGAAAAAAAAGCATACTTCTGCATTTAAAATTGTGTAATCACTTACATGATGTCACTCTCCTATCAGACCATTGAAGTGTCTACAATTAATCATCCAGCTTCAGATTAGTCTGAAGTGCTTTGTAAAGTAACTAATACCAAATTTAAAAGGTATTTGATCAAATTTGAAATCAAAGCATTACATTTAAAGGCCAAATTCTCAACAAGCATAAATGAAGGCATAAAAAGTTTTACAAGATGACCACTGGGCTCTTATTCTTAAGCACAGCAGGCACCTGACACTAAAAAAGGTTAATACCTTTTTTGCCTTTACCACAATGCAATTATTTTAAGCAGTTCAACTTATCATTGAAGTTATTGCTGCAGTATTATACTTATTAAAAATACCTAGAACAATCACTCACCTTGTTAATCCCCTTTCTTGCTAATATAATAAGTAGCTATAATATAATATGTTTAAGTACAGAAAAAAGTAATTTAATCAACTCTGTGAATTTTGTTCACTAAATGGTAGTGGATCTACCAGTCTTATCATGCATGTTTTTAATTGTCCTTTATCTGTTTGTCTTAATGTACATGCTCTTCTAGTCTGCGTACTAGAGAGATACCATGTTTACCTGGTACACTTAACACCAATAGTCTTGCCATGTGCCATCTGGAAGGTCATTTTTTCCCCAAGTCTTGCAGAAACATCCAGATTTTATTCCTGTGGTGTGACCAAATTCTGGAAGTCAATATTCCAGCAAGTATAACCACAGTGAAATAACTCGGAATACTTGTGTGCTGCTTTTCCATGAAGACATATACAAGACTTTACAGTCTTACGTACTCCCAGAAGGTTAACATTTTTCCTTTTTTTATTTTGAAGGCCACTTCAGGGAAGTTTGCCATTTCCTTTAAAATTCACTTTTGTTGATGAAACACACCCTCGGAAAGAAAGAATTTTTAAAAAATGGGGTTTTTTTATTTGTCCTGGTTTTTACTGCAACTTTTGAGATTTCAAACACTGTGAAATGATCACCTATGATATACACTATGAACTTTGTTAGAAGGAGCGACAGTGTATTTTCTTCAGTTGGGTAGATTTTTCTGAGCAGCAGGCATGTTTTGTTGTTTCAGATACAAAGTCTGTTCTCTTCCACTATGCGCACCAGTAAAATTACAGGTGTCTATTCCTATATGATTCCAGAAGGCTCAAATTCTCCATATTCTTCAGAAGTTTTTCTTATTTTGTTTGCCATTATAATTTTTGAAATAAAATTCTCCATCTTGACAGAGAAGTTTTCACTGCACTTTGAAGTTTTGAGGTTTCTTCCCAAACTATGTGCACATACAGTTGTCAGATTTATCATAGCTGCAGACGTTCAAAACATTTTGAAGTGTTTTCTCCAACCAGGGCACAGTAGAGGATATAATTAAAATAAGTTATGGAACTATGTAATGGTGCATTTTGTCTAATGGTAGAGAATAATTAAGCTATAAATACATGTTTAGATTATATTAAGTGGCATATTTTCCAGTCGATGCACAGGAAATTAGCCTTAAAAGTCCTATTAGTGTGCCCAAGTTTAGGACAAAACTGGGGGAAAACCTCCAAAGGAGCC
>VRYO01002355.1:2344332-2364485 GCA_009812075.1 Sialia sialis
AGCAGCAGCAAAGCAGCAGCAGCAGCAGCAGGCTGGGGGCCAGCCAGGGCTGGAGAGGAACCGCAACAGCGGCAGGCAGCTCCGTGCAGACAGCGGGGGGAGCAGGGAGAGGAGCAGACAGAACACCAACCTGGGACACAGTGTTAAGTGGAAGCCGTACTACTAAATCTGTTTGCATCACTTTAAAGGTTTATCAGTTATTTTAGAAGAAGTCATGAAATTCAGTGAGAGGAAAATTGTACTTTTCTCACCATATAGATGTCAGAGCTGAAAAAAATCGTTATCTAATAATATTCATCACATTAAAGCATAATTTGTAACTTCTTCTACAATAATTTATATATATTTCTCTGTCAGATGCTACATAACTCATCCTCTGAATCCAAGATAGACAGCGGATTGAAGCAACATACTTTCAACCACAGAACAAAACACTAGAGCCAGAAGCTTCAGGATCCAAATTCGCTTCTTATTCCCATTTCTTTTGTTGGATAGATTTATGCAATCAGAAAGGATGATACCAGGGTGGAAAAGTCACTTTCTGTTTGCCTGTTGGCCAATCAGGAATTATCACAATTTTTGCAAAGAATACCAGCTGTGCAGAAGAGAGATTGTCTGCCCAGAGAAGAGCCAAAGTCACAAATCTCTGCCAGGGAGCTTGCACAAATCTGAGAGAGCAATTGCCCCTTTTGTATAAACCGTGGTAAGAACCTTCACAGAGGATAATCTCACGTCATCCAGTTACACAGAGTTTTTGTATGTGCAGGCATGAGACAAGCGTGAGATTTCAAAATCAAAATTAAGAGAAAATGGGAAAAGACAAATATATATTATACTAAAGCAGATAAAAGTGATACAAGAAAATGCACGTTTTATTATTCATTCCCTGTACAGCTCCTTTCTCTTAAAGAGGGTCATCAAGTGATACAGGTTCCAAATATGACAAGCCAAATGTAATTATATATTTCTTACCGGAACAGTCATGCAAATGAAGCACCTATGCCTATGAAGAAAAAAATACAGTTAAAAGTGTAGTTTTAAAAACTAACATTTACAAAATAATATTTAAAATGCATAAATCAAAAACTTAAAACATACAATATTTATACCATTAATAAACAGCCACTGCTCCCATTATCTACTGGAAAACTAATAAAACCACATAAACCCCAAACCAAATAAAATATATGTAGCAGTGTGTTCAAAGCTCAGTTTTTTTCTTTTTAAAATGGCTAAACAAGCAGGTCTATGATAAATTCCTATTCTGCTTTTAGATCATTTTGGGGCTCTCAATTGTAGGGATAAAAGTCAACAGAAACACAAGCTTTTATAATTATTGTCTTTAAAAAATACTGTACTTTTCAAGAAAAAGAAGTAAAAAAAATTATTTCCAGTAGTACAGTAATTTCACACTTATAAGCCGCACCTGGTTGGAAGCTGCACTTCCGGGTTGTTGGAAAGCCCACGGCATTTGTCCATAAATAAGCCGCACCGCTGTCGAGTGGCAGAGAGGGCATTCCCAGTCCTGCCCGCTCACTCCGCCCGGCCCGGCCCGGCCCGGCCCCGCACGGTTCTGCTTCCCTGCAGCACGGCACGGGCCGGGGCACCCCCAGGCAACCCCCCGTTCCTGGCAGCCCGGGTCCACACGGCCCTGTGCAGCTCCACTTCCCGATGGCACGGGCAGGGGCGCCCCCACCCACCCCCCATTCCTGGCAACCCGGGTCCGCATGGCCCCGCGCAGCCCCGCTTCCCGGTGGCATGGCACGGGCCAGACCGCATCCCCCCACCCCCCGTTCCCGGCGGCCCCCCAGCTGCTGACAGCTCCCAGTGGCCCCCTGGCCCGCCAACTCCCAGCAGTTCATGGTGGCCCCCAGCCCTGCCCGGGACTGTCACAGAGGGAGGCCCCGACCCTGGCTCAGCTCAGGGCTGCTGCGGGCTCGCACTTCCAGGTTGGCAGTTCACCGGAATTCGTCCATAAATAAGCCGCACCAGTTGAAAAGCTGCACTTCCGGGGTCACCTCAAAACTTCAGTCAAAAAGGTGTGGCTTATAAGCGTGAAATTACCGTATTTATATTTCACGTTTTTCATTACAGTCTCTTGCCAGAAAAATGCATCTTGAAGTTGTTCACACTTCACAATGCTATGGAGTCTGCACAAGTCATTAATCTGAATGTCCTGTTGCTAACTTCCTGTTGTGCTGAGGAATAATGATAAAGCATTTCCTCTCACTACATCCTTTGCTATTCAAATACCCTGAATATGTTTTTCTGCAATCTAGAAATTGCAGTAATGAAAAAAACCCTGGAACTGAATCCCATTCACCAGCGCAGACAGTAAAAAATAAATCTCAGTGCTCTGAAAGCAATGAAGATCTCAAATTCTTCATCTCTGGATGTATCCATTCAGCTCTAAAAGGAACCTCAAGCACCTCCCATGACACAGCTACTCCAAGTTTCATACCAAAACCATAACCAAGGCCTTTCTGATATACATTGTTAGTGCTGCTTGTCAGCACTTTTGATGGATGTATTCTTGGAGAGAAAAGCAAATATATGGTAAAAGCAGAGACAGGAATGATCTGCAACTCAACACAGCACTGCTTGGCTACCAACTGCTGCACTAGACGACTAAAAGCCTACCCTGATACACAGACTCAGAACAGTGCACCTAGAGATGCTACTTTGTATTCCTTTCAAAATAAACAATCTTCATGTACATTAAAGTATCTATTTAAAAAAAAATTACATGTTATAGACTATCTTCTGGGAAAACAGGCAGTGCTAATTTTAGTCCTATATAGACAAGAATATATTTTATTACATGTAAATACAGTAGACTTAAATGAACTGATGAATATTGATGCTAACTTATGAAAATTCATAGTTTACACTGTGCATAGATAAAACAAGCCCACACTTTTCCACTTGCTATCTACCATAAAATTCATCCTTTCCAAGTTGTGCAACACTGGGCAGTTTCAAGCTTCAGGACTTGGCATACATGTACCTCGTAGATATTCAGTCTTCTGAATGGAATCTCCTTCTGGAAAAGTATGTCCTGTGATAAACTGCACACAGTATGACTTCCCTTTTCTTAGGACGGCCTCTATAAATGTAGTTGGAGTTTGTCTCCCCTTCTAGTAGAATGTTAGCACGTAAAAAAGTATTTTGCCATTTCCATTGTAACATTCCCTGGATTTTCTACAACCCAAGCTTTTAAAGGAAAATTTAGTTCCACGTTTCCATTAAAAAGCTGCTTAAGGGTCTTAACGAAATACATATTCCTGAATAAATATTCTACTTACAAACTTGCCCTGCAACCTTTTTGTGAAGAATTAGTCAATCAAGCCAGGTATGCAAATTGCCAGAATAAAATATCATGTATTTCTTTAAAAACAAGTTGAACTGTACACACAATTCCTTCTTTTTAAAGCTAAGGGGAACTTTACATTTAACAAGTAAATCTGAAGCTTATAAGACTTCCGATTTGAAAAGGTGATGGAGGACATGTGTATCTGGACCCTACTCTGGGAATTCAAAATTATGTATGTTATCCAAAGTGGTGCTGCATGCATGAATATGAATAATATTTTTATTTTTATAGCACATATAGAATGTGATTGATCCCATAAATAAAGCCATATTGCTGGTGATTTCTCATTCAAGAAAGCCTGCCCTGTGTGAGATTTACTGAGAAAGACAGACTTTAAAATTGATGGCATGCTGTGAAAATGTTAGTTTGTATATCATACATAGAGCTATGCCAGTTGTGAATTTTGATTTTTTTTGTGTGATTTTGGCAGCTGAGAAATGTTCTGGCTCAACAACACTAAAGACACAAAAGTCTGCATTTATCTACATCATGGGGAGGCAGAGCACAAAACCTCTGCTTCTTGTGTGCTTCAACCACCTTCAATGAAATGAGTCTCAGCTGCAGGAGAACAACCCTCTGTGATGCAGCAGCAGATGACCTCATCTCCAGAATCTAATGCTAAAAACAACAGAAAAGATAGGAAAGGTAGGCAAAAATATTTTTATGTTGAAAGCAGCCATTGTGGATTGAAGGCAATCTTTCCACCCACAGTAAAAGACTATTCTGCTGGAGGAGGTATTGTCAGAATTCAGGCAGAAGCAACTATTACATGAGCAATAGTGCACTTAGCTTGAAGGATTTAAGCATTCATATTTTCAGAAACTTTGAAATACTCGCTATCTCTGAGGTCTCAATATGTTTAAAACCTCCACTAACTTTATAAAAATAGGTTTGAGTATTGCTTCCAGCAAATGAAAATTTTAAAAATATAATAATCTTTAAAGTAAAATATTGTTTTAGCAATTTCAAGATAAGTAAATGTTTCTTCATATAAAAAGCTAACACTTTAAACTTTTATCTATTTTAGCTTTAATGAAGGTTTACATCTGTCACTTTCTTCATGGGTTTGTTGGGATCTAGGACAGCACCATTTTAGGAATCTTATCCTTCACATTTTCTAAACAGCCTACAACGAAGTACTTTTAAATTTAATTTGAATTAATTTCCTCTGTTTGCATGCTCTCAAAATATCCCAAAGAGCTTTTTATTCCATATATATTAATTTTATGCCAATTTTAAAAAGAAGCGTATCAAACCATCATATATCTGATCTCATTTCCATCTCCACTGTGCAGATCCCAGCTGTTTCTACATTTAATACTGGAGTGAGAATTAGCCATCCTACATATTTCTATATTTAGAAATATATATAGAAATTTTCTATTTTTTAAAAATATTTCTGTATTTCCTAACTCCCTGTATATTTCTTCCCATGATGGGTAGTCATGTATCCTTGGAAAAAAGATATGATGTGTTCAACACAGTGTTTCATATGCTGTCTGCATAGGTAGGATTCCTATGTTAGTTAAGCTGTAGCAAGAAATAGAACATCAAAATCCAAGCTAACTGAGGGGACTTCTTAATTCAGTCCTCTCTTGTCATAGACAACTGTATTATGCAGTCTTGCCATAAGTTTCCTCTTAATTCTAAACACTATAAAATAATACAGTATCTAAATACATGCATGTAAATGCCTTGCTGTCGGGAAACTGTGAGCAGTCAAATAAAAATAAGCCCCAACAATAAACATAGGAAGATATTTGGTTTCTTAATGAGGTACAACATACTCATTTCTTGGACTGGAAATACTTTAAGATTCATTAGAATGATTTGATATTATTTGAGAATGACGATTTAAATGGTTTGTCACACTGAGCAATTTTGTAAAATACTTGTAAGATAATGAGGATCATAGAAACACTGCAAGTGTAAGTGTAATAGATATTTAATTAGGGGCAAAAAACATAATGCATTGGGAAGCATTCATTAATTAGATGTTTTGAGTCAAAAAGAGGTTTAAAAAAGAGGTTCTAAGCAGCTTTATTCACAAGATGTCACCTTTTACATGTGTCGGCCCACTTGTTTCCCCATATCAAGAAGGTTGTGAATATTTAAGAAGACACCTTTTGTTCTTTGATGTCTGTCACATTATTGTGCTGCTTACCAAAACAAAACAAAACGAGGCAGCAACTGACAGAACGAGAGGACACAGCTTCAAACTGCATTAGGGGAGATACAGGCTGGATATCAGGAAAAAGTTTTTCACAGAAAGAGTGATGAAGTACTGGAAAGGTCTGCCCAGGGAAGTGGTGGAGTCACCATCCCTGGTTGTGTTTAAAAAAAGACTGGATGTGGCACTTGGTGCCATGGTTTAGTTGAGATGTTAGGGCATGGGTTGGACTTGATGATCTTGAAGGTCTCTTCCAACCTGTGTGAATTCTGTGTGAAAACAAAACAAAACAAAAATTAAAACCTTATCACCTGAAATGCGGTGACTAAGAAGCTTCCTTTCATTCAATTACAGATGTTTTGACTTGGCTGCAATGACATTCTCTGACAGAGAAAATACATGACTTCCTTTGTACGTGGACTTCCCATAGTATTGTCCATAATGTATTCAGCACTAGGTCATTGCCAATGACTAATTTGTGTCAGAAAAAAATCAAATAATAAAAACCAAACCAAGCTATTTTCTAGATTACTGAACCAATTTATTTTCCAGAATTTTCAGCCAAAATCACTTTTAATTGAAAACATGCAGGTATTTTAACCAGATTTATAAACAAAAAGGTAGTGTCAAAACTTTTTCCAACTTCCTCTTTTCCTCATTTTTCACACCTCCAGTAACTAGAGACTATATCAAAGACAGATTAATTCAGAGCAGCAGTTCAAAACCACATCAATACAGTGGCCAGGGTGCAGGTCTGTGATTGCCAAATTATGACTCCCAGGCAGTACCTTGCCCACAAGATCCTCTCAGGTTTCCTCCACTTTCCTCTTATTTCTCCCACTTTCCACAATTGTCTTCTCCTAGGCTGACTGGAAAAGCAACATGTGATGCTGCTTGCTGCATCCTATTAGAATGAAAATACTGAAGATCGCTGTCTGAAGCATGAGATTTCATTCAAGTTACAGATGCAGCAAAACCCAGATAATGTTAATTCAATTTTTTTTCATAATCCATAAATCTTGCAGCAGTAAATTAAGGGCTGTTAGTTAAATATTTGCTTTAATGTGTTTTGGAGAACATATTGAAGTTCAGGCTTTGTTACTATTGCAGTTAAAAACTTTTTTGCTACCAAAAATAGAAACCAAACAATCAAATCTCAGTTGGTTCCTGTACGTCTATTTCCAGCAATTAGTATTGCATTAGTAATACATTAAAATTCTCCATAAGCACAATCAATTCTGAAGTTAGTTAAATACTAAGCTTTTCCTCATTATAATGCCATTAAGGATGGAAGTGGCCCTTGATGTGATTAATGGACTCATGCAGAAATTTGTGCTAAGCACTGGTCCATTGCTGGTACTTGCTTTTTTGGTGGCATTTACCTTGTATCTTTTGGGGATCTTTTCCTAAAAGGTAAGATACCTTTACCTTTACCAGTAACTTGTAACCTCTGCAGCTGGGAGAATTGGATACTGAACTGCATGGCACTTTGTTGAAAACATTTAATCATTATTAAGGAAAGTTATTCTACCAATAGGACTGCAAATCTACTGACTTTTGTGGTGCCTGTGGGAGGAAACTGTTCAACTAAGAGGGAAGAAAGTATTTCTTTGCCTTGATTAACTAAGATCAAAGTGACTGTGCTGCTGCCCAAACCTAGGCAATAGCCCTGGTGATGTATCTCAAAGAGCTTTACACTGAAGGTCATAGTAACATTGATTTTCTTTTAATACTCTACTCTGCATTGCTTCTTTCCTCATTATGCAGTGGGTCTTTGTTGATTTTTAGCATGCCATTACTTCCAGACTGACTTTTGTAGAGTTTATTTTCTTGTGTTTACTATTTTCTGCATTATCAAGAGATCTGTTATGGCAGGAAAATAGACTTCAAAATGTGTATTTCACATTGACAGCAAGGTACGAGTGGGGTTTCCAAAAATACTTCTCTTGTGAAGTGTCACTGGCTCTAGTAGGAGCAGGACTGACACTCTGCCCTTTAGAAAATTCTGCATCATTTGTGACTACCATTGCAAACTTGGCTCCTTACAGTCACAACCACCGAGATATGTCTGGAATTCCATCAAGTCTATGGGTGCTGAAAGGGGCCACCATCAGAAGCAATCCCCTAATTATCACCTTTTTTTCAGCCAGCAGAGCTTATGCACTTACAGCCTGATGCTTCCCACTCAGATGCAGCTGCTTTCATTTATTTTGCTTTTTCTTATGAAGAATTAGGAGTGTAGTAGGATTTTGAAATGGATTTGTGAAAGGAAAAGCAAAGAAAGTATTTTGGAAATGCACTTACAAGTAAATACTCACATGCTAGTTCTGGTGCTATAGGCTAGACTCTGAGTTGAGATGTTAGGACATAGGTTAGACTCGATGATCTTAGAGGTCTCGTCCAACCTCATTATTCTGGGATTCTGTGATTCTGTGTTTTCAGGAAGTGTTTTCTTTTGTCACCCTGCTGAAGATACATGATTGATTCTCATTTTCCTTCAAATCAGCCTTAAACGCATTATCAGTATTAGCATTAAGAAATGCTCAGTGTGAGTCAGAAAAGCTAAAAACTGAATAATAATGGTAATCATAAGCAGTTTAATCAATGCTGAGGTTATTAGTACAGTAATTCCGCGTTTATAAGCTGCACCTTTTTGACTGAGTTTTCGATTCCACCCTGGAAGTGCGGCTTTTCACCCGGTGCGGCTTATTTATGGACAAATTCCGGTGAGATGTCAACACAGAAGTGCTAGCCTGCAGCAGCCCTGAGCCGAGCCAGGGTTAGGGCCACCCCCTGCAGCAGTCCCAGGCGGGGTCAGGGGCAGCTGTGAGCTGCTGGGACTGGCGGGGCAGGGTGCCACTGGGAGCCGTCAGGAGTGGAGGGGGCTGCCAGGAATGGGGGATGCATGGGGGCACCCCGGCCCCTGCCACCAGCAAGCGGGGCTGCGTGGGGCTGGGCCGGGTGGAGTGAGCAGGCAGGACGGGGAGCGCCCTGCCCCCTCTGCTGTGCGGGACAAAAAAAAAGAAAAAAAAAAAATGCAGCTTATCAACCAGCATGGCTTATTTAAGGCCAATTTCCATGTTCTTCCCAGCTACCCGGATGTGCGGCTTATCATCAGTTGCGGCTTATAATTGTGAAATTACTGTATTTTGCCTCTGTCACACCTGCAAAAAAGGGGGAAATAATACAGACTGTAGGAATATTTTTTCTTCAATTTGTGGTATATAAAGATTTCTAAAAATGTGGCCTCATTTTAGAAGGCATACCTGACATTTCCTGAAGGCAAAATTAAATGAGTCAGAGAAGAATCATCTTGGAATGTTTTGATGCCACAAGGATTTAAAATTATTGCTAAAGTCGGTGTCCTATCTATGACAAGGACAAGAACCTGGAAGTTGGTCATTTTGGCAATATTCAGGCCTCGACTTGGAAGGTTACTGCCTGAACATTAAAAGAATAGAAAATCTGAAAATAAAAAACTTTTCATCTTTCCCCTCATACACCACAGTGACTTTCTTCCCTCTTGCACTCCAAGGAAATCAAGTTATGAAAACTGCTGTTTTTTCTGTGTCTGAAGTACATTTCTGTCACAGTGTTACTGTGCAATCCCCTCTAAGATCTCTCACAATACTGTGCCATCATCCAAGTTTTTTGTTGCAGCTTGAATTTGCTAAACTGGTGATTTTCTAAATCTATTGAACTATTATTTAATACAAGATGGCTCTTCTCCCCAGTTTTTCAAAGTTACCTTTTCTTTTAAACCATTCTGACAATTATTCTTCAGAAACCTTTCACGTGCCTTCCCTCTGAAGTGCCCTGCTTCCTACAGTGTGTATTTCAGGACTTTACAGCTCCAAGCCTCTTCTGGACTGGGTATACATGCCAATAGTGAAGAAAATGTCACCTATGCTTCAAAAGTGTTCAAACAAAATCTTTACTCAATTGGCTGGTAAGAAGAGTGCATGTTTAACAGTTTGAATCATTCAGTAAGTAAATGTTTGAATGAAGTTTAATGAATCTGTATAGAGTTGAAACAATATGTGCAAATGTTAGCACTTTCCTTTGTTTCTAGTTAAACTGAGGTTTTAGCAGAACTACACAAAGTCCCAAATTAATTTCTTTTCCAAATTAATGTGTAGAATGTGATTTTCCACCCTATCCTCCAGGCAAAGTAAAAGCCCTAAACTTATGGAATACTTCAGACTGAAGGAACTTTTCTATTCACTAATTAGTACCTGCAGCACTCATACTAGTAATGCCAGTAGGGTTGGTACCAAAAATACCAATAATTTTGTGCTTTGATAAAATGATAAATCTTCAGACACTCGGCTTGTACACATTGTGGTCCAGCAAAACCCTGATGGAGCCCCTTAAAATGTCCTTGCTCCAATACAGCAGAGGGAAAAAAACTATGAAATCTTCCCCTCTACCTTGAAAAATGTGCTTTAGGAAACAGTGAGAAGTTTTCTGAATCTGAATTTTTTAGGATTCCTAGTTGACTTAATGAAAAAACACTCCGAGGAAAAATAAATTAGAATTTTTACTTCCTGTTTCAAGCTGTGCTTGGATTGGCTATTTATTTTGCTTTCAAATAGTTTGAATTAAAAATATTTCTTTATCTAGTTTTCCTTTTTTGTTTTAATTTTAAGCATAGTAGGACTAAAAAACAGACCAGAATTTTGTATCTGTCAGTCAGCTCTTAGTGTTACAACTTAGAAAGGATAGTATGTCTCAGAAGAAAAGCAAGCAATCAGAATACTTCAAATTCATTAATTATTTCAAAAACTGGTTCAGCCAACTTGTGACTGAGCCTATTATAGACAAAGTGGCTGTGAAAGCATGCAATGGAATATATTATCATCATGTGTCTTAGGATGCAATACCGGGTGATCAAAAGTATCTATTCTATCACCATCTGTTGAGAGCAAGTGGGGGAAGTGATCCTTATCCCCATGGGAGATATTCTGCTAATGGGCCATCCATTGAAACCAGGTGGGGCATTGTTCTTTATCTTTTCACAACCCTTCCTTCAGGGAGATATCTTCTGCTAATGGCCCATTGAGTCCCACTGTAGGACTGATAAAAATTACTTCATCCCATTGGGAGATGCTGCAGCCAGGGAGAAGAGCCAAACATTTCTTACCAAGATAAAAAAGGGAGACTTTGGGACACTAGGGAGCCCCTTTTTCCACTGGACTCCCAGAGGGAAACCAGATTTCTCCACATCACCACTGGACCTTCAGAAGGAAACTGCACCCTTCTACAGAACCACTGCTTCAACTGAACCACATCTTTCACTGCAAGAGGACTGCAGCCACCAGTTAATGGGACTGCTACCAACACCCTGACTGACAGGGTGTCAGGTTGTATTCTGACTCAGTCAGTGTTTGCGGTTTGTTCCTTGTAGTACTGTATTTCTATTTTAATTTCTCTAGTAAAGAACTGTTATTCCTAATTCCCATATCTTTGCCTCAGAGCGCCTCAATTTCAAAGTTATAATAAATTGGGGAGCAGTGTGGCTTACATTCTCCATTTCAAAGAAAGACTCTTGCCTTTCTAAGCAGACATCTGTCCTCCAAACCAGGACATAATCAAAAAGAATCCTTGATATTTTCCTGCTTGTATTATGATCGGTGAAAGTTTATCTCTGTTTTCTAACAAAGAAGTCCTGTAATGAGGCAATCTCTTCCTCATGGAGCAGAGGAAATAAAAGATAAGTAAAAGCAAAAAAATCTAGTAATAAAAAATAGGAAAAAGCAGCTTATATTAACACTTTTATACATAAAATTGTTAGTGGGTTTTGTAGCAACAATAATGGGACTGAGAAAAAGATCAGCAAATTAATTTAAATTAATGAGAATTAACCTCAAGTTATTCACAAAAAAGAAGATATTGATTGCTTTCTTGCATCACCTACAGTATCTCACAGTTAAAGCGCATATCATATAGAAATCTAGTTCAGGGCCAGAGGAAAGAAACACAGCATGTGCTTGTCACAACATCTAGAGAAATGTAAGCAGAAAACAGAAAGAGATGTAATTACCATTTTAATAGGTATTAAATATTGCTACTAGTAGGGACAGTGTTTGAGGCTATCAGCTTTTAATCGGCTCCATCCTAAATTCACTGAAGGAAAACCTTTCCAACTATTTCAGTGGGATTTGGAGTAGTTTTCAGTATCTTACAACAAAGATTCTGTTGCCAAAATAATTACTACTTCATTCCCCCTAGTAAGAGTTTTCTGGATAACCTTTAGTGGTATTTAGTGCTTCTTAAGTTTCAGAGTTATTACTGAGGGACAAATACTTTCTGAATGTTCTTCCTCAGAACATGGTCACTGAACAAATAACAAGAACAGAAGTATTCGTAAAAAATAGCAAAGAAATCATCACAGACACTTTTCCATTTTAATTACTGCAAGAATTGCCATTGCAATGTTTATAGTCCATTTATTTATGAAAGGCATGCGAGGATGCATTATTTGAAAAGACATTCCACAAGACGATATCACTAGAGATAACCACTTTTTTTTATTAGTATTAAATCCTTGCTCATGAAAAAAGACTTTTTCTGATATGCTTTGTGTAGGTATTGCACAGAGAAGCTGTAAAGAGACATAGCAAGTACCTTTCTAGCCTCAAACAATCTCCACATTTCAAACTATATGTATTTGAGCATCAGTTCTCCTCTGAGAGAGATTTTTTCCATCACTGTTCTCAAGGCATGTGTTACTTAAATGTTGCAAAAGGGAAACATATGGAGAAGCAAGATGAGGAAGTACTTAGAAAAGCCTCAGTAGTAAAGTAAAGGAAATAATAGCACAGCCTTAGCAGTAGCACTGCTGTTCTTGCTTTCATGAGGTATTTGTTCAAATATATATATATGCGTGTACTACACCATGGCATCTCTACCACCTGTCATTTCGCACATACAAAATCCTGCTCAGTTCTTGAAAGAACAGTTGAATGTAAATCTGCTTCTGTGGAGAAAAAAATCCACACCAGTATCTATTTCAAAATAACATCTGAGTCTCCACTCAAGTGAATCCTCAATAATAAATGAAACCAACTAAATTATTTTAGCATCTCAAAGGAATGTCTCAAATTTAAGGTCTTCTTGCTACTACTTGCTGATTTTTCCCTCATATTAGGAAAAAAGAAATCCTTTGCCCTCCATTAATTACAACCTTCTTTTAAATCTCTTCTCTGAGCAACAGTTACAATTATTTGTAAAATTCCTCATTCTTTATCATGCAAGAAAAAGCACAGAAGCCTGAGTGGAGGACAATGCAATTTTTACTGATGAATCACAGAATTCACAGAATGACTAGGTTGGAAGAGACCTTCAAGATCATCAAGTCTAGTCCACGCCTTAACACCTCAACTAGACCATGGGACCAAGTGCCACATCTCCTATTTCAGAGCTCTGGAGCACCCACATGGTGACAAAGCCATGCTGGAGAGAATAATTTAAAACTGAAAAATTTCCACATAGAAAAATGAATAAGATGTGCACCCAAAACCTAATAAATAAGTATACTTATTAAATGTAATGTTCTTGGGCTGGACTGCCCTAAGGTAGAAGTATAAATATATAAAGGCATAGAAGTGCTCTGGATATAAAATAGAGAAAATAATTTATACAGATACACATGATGACATGTCTGGCATAAAATCTAACTAAAGGTCACTTTTCTTACATAGATTCAACTTTTCTTATATCTGTTGAGACACTCAAAGGAAAGCCTGAAGAGAAGTTGGACCACCTATCTAGTTCATGGGAAGCAAGAAAAAGGATGGTCTAAACAACATGATATTTTGTAATTGCTTTTTCAAAGAATACCACTGGTAATTTATAGCTCTTAAATCAGAATGGCAAAAAAAATTTCCTTCATTTTGAAGATACACAGTCACTGATATGGAATCTTCATTTTTTCTTCATTTTTACATTTATATATGATTCAGTGGAAATTTTTGCATTATCCCTTGGTTATGTTTCTGGTTCTAGCAATATCTCACTGTCTCACACTATATTAATTAAAGATTAAATTTCATAAGCTTGTTCTTTCTCTCTCTCTGTTCTCTGTCCTACAAATGGGTAAGGATAAGTAGTAACAAGGGTACCATCAATTGCTGTGCCATGCTCCAAGCATGGGGGAACAGGCTGAGTGTGATGTTGTGTTTTCTGACCTAAGAACACTATCTTGTTCAACAGATGGATTGCTAGTGATTTTTATGCTAGTGAGTGGAATGGAATCCCAGGAATTGTATGTATATGTGTGTGTATATATATGTACATATATTTATATATACACACGGTGCCTGTTTATGTCTAAGACAAGGCTTCCTCTGTGAGATGGGAATGTAGCACCTCAACAGAAGAGAGGAGCAAATGCAGAGAGGCTCCCTCTTTGCTTTGTCAAGTTGGAAAGGCAAGAGATGAAAGGCAGAGTAAAAAAGTATTGACAGACCTAGGAGCAAGAAAGACATATGTATGTAAACATCTACACAGAAGTGTATGTCAGCACCTGACTATAGACATACAGATTTAGAAATTATTTCATTCAGTTCTCTGAAAAACAGTTACTATGCAGAAAAAAAAAATCAGAATATGAACAGAGAAGAGATAATTCTGGCAATGTCTTGTACAAAGAAAAGGTTATGTTCAAGGCCTAATTTTGCTGGTTGTCTCAACTAGTAACTACTTTTCCTACATAAGAAAACTCTTATTTTTGGAAATTCATAAAGAATTATGTAACATTTCTGAAGTTACATGATATTATTCTTCACTGTCACTGACTTGTCACTATTGGGCCAGATCACTGAATGCTCTACCTACTGTTGATGGATATCTTTGATTTCCTTCTAAAGAACCTGAAATAGGCATTAGCCTGGTGAGAACAGCTAGAACAGCTTTACAGAAAAGTAATCTTTCTTCAATAAAGATACAAGTTATCCAGCATTAGTCACATCAACTGCTGCATCAGATACTGTCATTCAGGATGTTCAGTTCCTAAGATTTGAACCTACTTGATTTGAGATTTTTCGCAATGTTGGGGCAGAAAATAGCTTCCTTTGAGAAAGATTTTATTTTGCTATCTGAAGCAGCTTGAAAAGCTTTCAACTCGGCAAACATTTCTGGGGGCAGGACCAATCTTTTTTTCCTGTGCTTTGAACCCTGTATGTGATACTTAAACATATCAAATAAGATGCTGTCCCCAAGAGCATTTATGTTGGCTCTGTCACACTGAGTAATCAGGTCTTGTTGATTTTTGGAAGCTGTCTGTTGTCTCAGGAAAAAAATCTGCAGGTTTATCTTACAGAGACAGATGGTTTGGCTAATAAATGTGGCAACAACTCTGATGGTGTCACAGTCCTGGCAGCTGGTACTCCAGGACATACTACACAGCCTTGGTGACTGAGTCCATGCACTGATCCATGTATCTGTAATCACCTCTCCTTCATCCTTTCTGAGCTGTTAAAACAACAACTTGCCGCAGACCATTTCAAATGTCCACAGTATGTGAAGACTCCCTCATCAAAGGAAAGTTTCTTCCTCTTCAGTAACACACAAGGAGCAGTGACTTACTGAAAAGGCTTCTTTTAAAAACTTGGAGGAAGAGCAGAAGGCACAAGCATGTAGCTGTTTCCCTCTCTACAATTAAAGTACAATTATAAATATTCTTCAGGGTGTCTTTTCCCAATCCTTGCAAATGCTTTTGTCATTTCCTCAGACATACTCCTTCCTCCTTAGACACGTCCACAAAATTAGGAAAGCACAGGAAGAAGACAAAGAGAGGAAAATGGCATGAAGTGATTCCCAAGCAGCAGAGATTTAGCAGAAAATGTTATGGTAAAAGGCTGAAGTGTTGTAAGATGAGTGTAGGGATAGATAGATGGATAAGTACAAGGAATTAATTGCCAAATATGAAGTTGAAAGACACCCCATAACAGATTAGAGCTATCCTTAACAATTTTCAAAAGGTTTCTTTTAAATAGAATTTTCTTAATAGAAGGAAAAAGGTATCAGAAATGGAGAAAAGAAGGGCTTCCAATCTAGTATCTGAAAAGTCAAATTTTATTTTTATTTTTTTTTTAGAAAAGCTTTATTTTATTTTCTGTCTTTTAAAAGTAATAATAAATGATTCTATATCTTAAGTGCAGTATTTAGCAGAAATTTCACCTTTTCAGACTCATGTGTATATAACCTTGTATTTTTTACACATAAAAATGAGACACACTGTGCACACAGTTACATAGCATGAATCAGTTTCCAGGAGACAACATCCATGAGCAAATGTAGGCAATAATTCTAAGGAAGCCTTAAAAATACTTTTCAAAATATTCTAGGAATACAGTCACTTTGAAAGAAGAGAAGTAAGTAAAAAAGGAATTTAGTGGAATAGGAGCTAAGCTGTGTAGCAGTAAAGTACAAGTGACTAGCAGGCTTTAAATATTTAAATAGTTGTCTCTCTAAACAGACCAGTTTTAAAATTGAATGGTTATGTTCTCCTTTTCCCCTCTGCTTTCCCCCCTTTTTTTTAATGACATCTTTAATTTTTCTTTTTAAGCCATAATCTCAGCGACCAATGGGCGCTTTTGCAAAAAGACTGTAAAAGCCCTTTTAAGAATAGAAATTTAGTCACCACTGCATTTCTGTTCATCTTTCCAAAGACTGCCCCATGAGTCTGGACCCCTCACTTGATAAAGAGATGGAACAAGATAACAAGACACTTGGATAATGCAAAAAAAACCCCAAACCAAGTAAGTAACTCTGTCTAAAAGCAGCTGTTTTCTCTTCTACCTGCTTCAACCTCCAACTTTCAATTCAATTTTGTAATCCTGTGCATTAATAAAGTGATTGAGGCACGGGATTTTTATTCCTTTACCTTTGCTAATGGAATATGAATAAAACTACTCTGAACAACACAATGTGTTTTTCCAGATGTCTTCTGCCTCCACTATTAATGACAGTGTCCTGCAAAACGCCCCATTTGAGGAGATGGGCAGGGTTATTTTCAAGATGTTTGCTACCATTTCTAAACCAGGTGTTTCACTACATCTAGAAAAAATGTCCTATTTTATGTAATGACATTTTTCTTAAGCCTTGGAGAAACTTCAGCTAAGTTACCTATCAGCACTAATGAAGTAATGAAAAGAATAATTGCCTCCATTAACATTTCACGTTCTTTTTATATTCGTCAACTCCATATTGAGAAACTATTGCTGTGGAGGATAAAAAGACAATCACATATGGAACAGGCTGCTGTTTTATGAAAAGTCACTGTCTTCACCCTGTGTGTCTGAAGGAGTAATGGTCACCCAATAACGACTCCTGCAGCTGAAAGAGGCTGAAGTTCAAAATCTGCATATTGCAGCGCTACAAGGAGATATGTCTGTTTATTGCCTTTAAACTTCCCACCAAAACATAAAAATTTACAAATAGTATGAAGAAAAGTTTTATATACCAAGATTCAGTTAAACCATTTGCTAAGGTGTATTTTGAATTCAAATGTACCTTTTTTTGTGGGAAAATACAAGGAAATATCTCAGAAACTGAGTCCATACTTCAGATGTTCATGTGATTTACCACTTTTTTTTTAAGATTAGCATAGATTTGTGGCATTTTGGCCAGGAAGAGATCAGTCTCTAAGTGCACTCTAAGTCAATGCTACATCTAATTAAATGCCTAACACTTGATATTTCTCTTCTAGCAAATTCACAGGGACTAAACACATAACACATAGTTACACAGCCTAGTCCACCTCAAACAAGAGCTTTCACCTCTATTTTCCAAGACCTGCTGCAAGGTCATCTACTTTCTTTCCCCCCTGCAAACAAACTTGACTTCTCCTTTGCTCTTCAGGATACAAAAATCCCTGAGCTGAAACCTGAAATACCATTTTAACTTACAGCAAAGCCTTTACAACAGATGAAATGGAGAGAGATAAGAGTTCCATCTGAAAGGATATTGGTTAATCTCATCTAATGCTCACCTCACAGACACTGCATATCTTGGTTAAAGAAATGCCAGTAATGCTGCAATCCCTTTCACACAAACATACAAAAGAAACAGGAAATATTTTAATATATTTACAGTTCATGTCTTCAGGTAGGAGATTGCAAGGTAAAATAGGGAGGGAGATGGTCTATATTACTGGTTGGTGAACTGCAACTCAAAATGTATTTGCTAGTTTAATTCCTAAAGCTAGCTGGCCAAACCTTAAATGCTTAAGAGATGCTGACTGTCATCTTTGTTTACAATTGTTAAATGACATCATAGAATCACAGAATGGTCTAGGTTGGAAGGGACCTTAAAGACCATCTGGTTCCAACCCCCCCACTGTGGGCAGGGACATCTTCTGCCAGACCAGGCTGCAGTCCCAACATGACCTTCCAGTCCCTTCCAGGGAGTGGTAACTTATTCCAGTGCCTCACCACCCCCACAGTAAAGCATTTCTTCCAAATATCCAGTCTAAACCTACTGTCTTTCAGTTTTAAGCCATTCCCCCTCGTCCTTTAAATACATGCTCTAGTACATAAAAATATGCTAAATGATGCTTTGAAGGCTATAATAATATTTTGCTTCCAATTACGGCTACTGCTGTAGGAATTCACTTAGTGGTCAACATCAGAGGGGCTGGCCCAGGACATTGTCTTTGTAGTCTGTCTGGATGTAAAGGTCTTTAAATGTTACTATTACATCTAGGAATATTTTCCCTCCTAAAGATTGGCTAGTGTTAAAAACCATTCATGTTGGAGAGGCTGTCATTATGCTATCTTAAAAACAAAATAAATAAAGAACAGATTTTTGCCATTCATTTGTCATTTCATGAACTAAGAGTTACAAAGGGTATCTGAAATTCTGGACTATTTCTTGTCTCAAAAATAAGTGTTTCATCCTCACGGTCTCAGTTATTTTTTTTTTCCCCACTCAGAAAAGTGAGGAAAATTCAGCTTCAGAGAAAAATTACAGTTTAAATGCAAGCACTGGCAGGTGAAGTGTGTGGGCTTCTACTCATCTGTTTGTTAGTCTTGGTAAAGAAATGAAATTGCTATCTGAAAAGGATCACAGCAGTGTATTGCACCTTTCACACTCAGCAGAGCCAAGAAAATAGTGAGAGAAGAGAGTTGCCTTTTTCTTCATAAAACATCTGACTCACTCTGACAAAGATCATGACAGATTAGTGGCTGAAACAAGACTAAAAAAACCCAAACAAGTTCAATACATGTTAATTTTTTGCTTTTTAACATTCAGCTCTAAATAATGCCTTCCTTTTGCTGTGCACATGTGACAAAGAGTTGCTCAGGGAGGATTTTTTTTTTTTTACTAAATATCTGAAATAAATAGTAAATGATGCCATAATATTATGCAGTCATACATGGCAACAACATCACATTTTAATAACCTCTTCGAGAGTTCACTTTCATCTATACTAAATGAAAACAAAATCAATTCTCCTTAAAAACAACATAAGTGATCTAGTAATTGAAGCAATCTTTTCAGTAGAGCTTGTGCAGTGACAGGAGAAAATGCAAAATATTTTTTATTCTCTAGAAAATGGCTCAAAGGCAAAGTGAGCATAGCCCTTTGAGACCTGCAATAACCTACAATGAGGGCAATAGCCATCCAAGAAAATATAACAGATGGCAGCATGGTTGCTTTACTCTCAGATACAGGTTACTGAACAGATGCCTTTAGGGCTTAATATTAGATTTTTTTTCCGCTTTCTTCTAGACCATGGCATAGATTTTTGCATGTCATTTATAAAAAAATGCAAAACACAATAGGGAAATTAATAAAGTTTCAAATGACAAAATATCAGCAGAAATACAAACTTGCAGAGGATAATGTGATGATCAATGTTCCTGGTATACACTGAAACATAACCTTACCCTTTACAGTACACTGTATCTATCACACATTATTTTGAGCTAACTTACACAGTTCAAAAGTATACACATAAAATCTGTTATAAACCCTTCATTTCTTTGCCAGAAAGGTCAACCACCCAAAAGGTTAAAAGTCAGCTCTCCTGCTTACCAGGTTTAAACACTCAAAAGCAGCAAGACTAGAATAGAGAAAAAAATTGTCATACCCAGCGAGCAGGGAGATTTCTACAAATATCTGAAAAGATAAATCAGACAGAGATGTAGATCACACGCTGGTAAAACAGATAACTGCAAGAAAGATTATTTCTGACTCCTCAGGCACTACATAGTTCACAACTTGACCAAGTCAAAAATGTATCTTCAAAATACATTACTGTGATTACACGGCTCATCCCCCTAAAATGCATTCAGTCATGATAAAATGCTGTGATACATTACAAGACCCCTAAGGACATACTATGTTGGCTTTCAAGATCCTCAGTCTTTTCTCTACGTGAAAAGAAAAAATACCTTTTGTCTTCAATAAGACATGTATTTCATCTTATAAATGCATGTGAAAACACACTTGAGTTGTGGGTTGCTTGCTTTTTTTCCTTGTGGGTGTTTTGTTTTGTTTTTTGTTTTTTTTAAATAAAATTACTTTAGGACAAACTACTACGGTGCCAAGAAAATAAAAGAAATAAAATAATTTTCTAGAGATTAGGCCAGTCCCTCTTTC